>LPNX010004353.1:5571-19245 GCA_001517045.1 Pseudotsuga menziesii | reverse complement strand
GATGAGCAACCAAATATAGTTGAGGGAGAACAAATTGGCATCCATGAAGATGTTCAAGTTAAAGAAGTTCCAGTAGAAGAATGTGAAGATGATAATGATAACAATATTCCTTTAGTAATATGGAGAAGTAGGGTTAGAGGTGCATCTTTAGAAGATGATATTATGGAGGAAGATAATATGGATGATATCTAAAGTGATGATCAAAATAAATATTGCACGACATTAATGTAACTGATCTGGAAACAAATTTTATTGATACAAAATATGGTGAAAGTGAAGGCGAGGATGATTACAATACCACTTTAGCATGATGTTGTAGCAACAATACTATTAGGTACTTGCAAGAACATATGAACATTGAAAAGGAAACATTGGAAGACCTAAATGCAGATTATAATGTAAATAAAGACTTCTAAATTAACATTTGGATATGTAATTCATATTTAAATAATCATGGGGTGAATCCATGAATATGGGTGTCTATTTTGGGGGGTCTTATGAGAAAATAAATCTGTTTTTTTCATGTTTTTCAACTTTGGGCTAACAAAAGTGATATTTTTGTTTAGAATTTCACTTTTAAGTAAAAACAAAACTTTCATAGAATTATGTTAGCTTTCTATTCATAATTTTTTCAATTTTTTTTATTGAGATTTGATATGTATTTTTGGCAAATGTTTGACAGTGTGTCCTTATAAAATGAAAGGACTAAAAAATAGTCATGTTTGGTTGCGCCCCTAAAATCATTGTTAAACTTGTGTTTTGCAAAAAAAAAAATGCTACGACAATATAAACACAATATACTGGAGGATGACTATAAGTTTGTAGCCAACGGATCTATATACTAATTATAATGTTTTTTTGAATTTGATCAATGGGGAAACCTTGTCGATTTTCAACATGTTTTTGGTTGCGCCACTTTTCTCTCAATTGACTATAAAAATTTAAAATCTACGAATACCCTTTTGAAGTAGACACTCCAATTAATGTCACCATTTTTGTTTCAATTTTTTTGGTGGTGTATTTTTGAAGTTATATATTTTTCATTTCACCGCATTTTGAAAGAGATGAAACGAAAATCGACACATGTTAAGAAACAAAAAAATTAAAAATATCGGATCTCACCTATACACAACAAAATCTATACCTACAGAAAGTAGATTCAATGACGAAACTAATGGTATCAAGTTCGACAGTCGATTTGTAGTGTAAGATATCCATTTTACCTTTCGAAAATGAGAAACCTGAAAACTGTGCAGGTTTCAGGTCTCAAAGGTTATTTGGTCGAATAATTATTCGACCGAACAATTATTCGCCCGAATAATAATTTTTCGTTACAGAACCGTTATTTACAACAAAGGTTGTTTGGCCGAAAAACCAAACGCAAAAAAAAATCGATGTCTCCATCAATTTTAACGGTTCACCGTTAACATTATTCAGCCGAATAAAGGATCGATTATTCGGCCGAATAACTATAGTTATTCAGTTGAATAAAAATGTTATCCGGCCGAATAAATATAGTTATTCAGCTAAATAACTTCCGCTATGTTTCTCAGGCACCCGATTCTCACGGAAGTGTAACCCAACTTCGCGTTTTCACCCCATGGTTTTTATATCCCATTTTAAAATTATTCGTTATTGTTTGACTGTAATAATCATTCAATTACTATGTTTAGAACTCATAATCTAAATTAATTTGTTGATTCTTATCTCTATATTGACTACCTAATGCAATGTCCTTAACATGTTTGTACGTTAATATAACAAGAATTAGTTGGATAATAGTTATTGTGGTTAGTTTCATCTATTGGTTGATAATGGTTAGAAGTGACATGAAGTTATTGGTTGAGAATTAAAAAACGTTATATATGTATATTGTAGAAGTTGTCATATGCATGTACACACAAATATAACTTGTGTAGTTGAAGGAATTGATTAACGCAAATGTAAACTACATTATAACAAAAAATATTTGATTAGTTTATGTATAAGCTCACATTTAAAACAAATATGATTCACTTAAACGCACACATATAATCCATGTAGTATTCATATAGATCTTCAAATGGGATTTCAATTAGATTATGTTATTCACAACTACCATCCAAATCAAAATACTTTTGATTAACTATACAATAGGAAATGAAAAATAAGATGCCAAATCGAGGAAACCTCATATTTTGATTTTGTTGTAATCTTTCTTCATCAAGTCATCTGTTGTCCACTTTAGCAACATCTCTATATAATGTGCCTAGTTTTTCAACGAGACAATCTAGTACAAGTAGAATTTAAATGTAATTTATATGGGATGCTAAAGTGGACACAATTTGCGTCCACTTTAGCATCATCCTGATATAATCCACCTAATTTTTCACCTAGACAACCTAGCATACGGAGAATATAAATGTACTTGATTTGGGGTGCTAAAGTGGACACAATAAATGTAATTAATTTGATGATAATGAGATTCACAATGATGTGATTAAATGATGATTATGACAATGTTGTTGTTGATGATGATAATGACAATGATGAAGATGATGATGAGATGAATGATGATATAGATGATGATGATGATGATGATGACAGTGACGATGAAAATGAGAATGGCATGAATGATTATAGTGATGATGATCCTTATAAGAAAGTGTTGGTGGAGGTAAATAAACCTGGTTTCACTACAAGCTCCAAGATTAAAATGTGCTCAATCATAGTTATAAGTTATGCATGTTTAAAATTGTAACCATATCCCACTTGTTATGCATGCTTTAAATGGTAACCATATCCCATATGCTTTAAATGAAAACGATGATGAACTAATGACAATGGCAGTGATGATTTTTTTGATGATGATGACGACGATGTTGGAAATGATGATGATGATGATCATCATCGTCGTCGTCATTGTCATTTTCATCATGATTATCACAATAGTCATCACCATTGTCATAATCATCATCCATGTCATCATCATCACCATTTTCCTTGACATCATCATCATCATGATTATTGGCATTGTCGTCAGTTATTCATCATTACCGTTGGCATAAGAAATAACATCTACCTAAAATATGTGATTAGTGGAAAAGGTTCATGGAGGACACATACGATTTATGCATGAGAATAACAACTTTATTTTTTAAGATGATCAAAATAATCATTCTAATTGTATTCCTCATCATCATCACCATCATCATCATTCATTTCATTACCATCATATTCATCATCAACGTCGTCATTGTCATCATCATCATCATAATTGTCATCACCATCATCATAATGATGCCATCGTTCTCCTCATTATCAACAAACTTAACATCATCATCATAGCCATCCTAAATATTATAATCATTATCCTCATTGTCATCTTCAACATTTGGGCACAAAAATTGATGAAAAAGTGGATAAAAACATGCATGCAAAAAAGGATGCAAACATGGATGTAACAAAAGTGGGTGCATAATGGGGTGCACCAAAATTGGATGCATAAAATGATGCAATTTTTGAAGCAAAACATGATGAAAAAAGTGACGCAAAAGTGGATGCATAAAAAAGGAGATGCAAAACTAGATGCAAAATTAGACGTAACACCTAAGGCAAAACCCGATGCAAAAGTGGATGAAAAAAATGATGCATAAAGGGATGTAATAACTAATGTAAACTTGGATGCAAAAGTTGAAGTAAAAGTGGGTGGAAAAGTAGGCACAAAAATGGGTGTGAATTGGGACGCAACAAAAGTGGATCTGCAAAAGTGGATGCAATAGTAAATGCAAAAAAAGATGTAAACATCTATGCAAACTGTGATGCAAAAAGGAATGAAAATGTAGGTGCAAAAGTGGATGAAAAAATGGATGTGGAAGTGGATGCAAAAGTGGGTGAAACAAAACTAGATGCAAAACTAAACTCAAAACAAGATCTAAAATTTGATGCAAAACTTGGCGCATGAGGATATTCAAAAAACGAAACAGAAGTGGATGCAAAAGAGGATGTAAAAAAGGGTGCAATAGTGGATGAAAAAATGGGCGTAAAAGTGGAGGCAAACATTGACGTAAAAGTGGGTGCAACAAAAGTAGATGTACAAACTAGGTGCAAAACTAGGAGCAAAACTAGGCGCAAAACATGATTCAAAACATCGTGCATAACAAGTTGCAAATTATGCCATAATTTGCACTAGATTTAGAAAAAGGACACAGAAAATGCCTAAAATAGCACCAACCCGTGAAATTGCACCATTTTGTCCAAAAAATGAAGAAAAATACATTGAAAGATGGTCTAGATGCAAAAAAGGAAGCAAGAAGAGACGCTAATCTCAGGGTTTTGTTGTAGTGTATAAAATAAAATTTTGAAATTGCGAGAGAGTAGAATCATACATGGCATTCTGGAAATTGTCACCCAAATAAGAGATGGAAACCCTTACATGGTGGTGCAAACATTATTCTCTACTAGAAGAGCCACACCATGAGTGACACTAAAACAGTTATAACAAATAAAACATACACATATAAGAGATTTGCAACAAAGTGTAGCGATCTACATTTTGATGCAACAGATGTTGATGCCATTTAATTTTTCACAGCCCCCCCATAGAGTAGGCAATGTCTCAGACAATAGATCAACGAACATCCTCTTAATATTTGAATGGTGGTTTATCGTAAAGAGATGAAATTGAGCAACAATGGCTCTTTCTTCTTTCTGAAGTGGTATCAAATTCCCCTTAACTTGGTAGATTCCTTTCATTGGGTTACACCGAATTTCTGAGTTGGTGTAGATGGAAATGTGATCGACACTGTACATTTTGGATGTTTTTATCCCTTTTATAGGAGCGATGTAATATGCTTCATTGTTCATCGTCCTTCCATGTATCTCTCTTTTTCTTTGGAAATCCTCATACGGTAGCCTTGGTGTGTAGTACTTATTCAATGATTGCTTGTCCCGGGTTGGGATAACATGAGACATCAATGCACAATGTCCATTTTCCCACCATCTTGTTTATTTCAAATGAGCTGCAAAAAAAAGAACAAAAAAGAACAATTTCTCATTAGATGTCATTACAAAAAATCACATGCCTTAAAAATAGTATTAGCCCCTTGGGAATTGCAATTCTCTAGTACATCAATTTCAATGACAACAACAACAAAATATATAAACATGAATAAAATAAAAACACAATATGTAAGCAAGAAAAAAACAGGAGGATAGAAACCCGAAGGTCTAAACATTGCTACCATTCTGGAAGCAATGGAGACTAAATGTGAAACTCAATACCAATACTAACAGTTTCAATTTTTTTCCACCAACACCATTCTCATCACCATGTTTAGAATTGCCTGAAATCCAATTCCATTTTCTCTTCCTTGATACGTCTTCAAACATCTTCTTAGATCCTAAAGGCCTCTTGTACCAAACCTTTAAAAAACCTAAGGTTTCAATGGGTTGACAGTCTTTTTCATAGGTTCAAAGTAAATATTTATATTGGTAGACCCACTGTGACGTGCACTTCCGTAATGTTAGTGGTAGGGGATTTAGTGGAATATATACCGTGTATATCATCGTAACTTATAAGTAGGTGAACGATTGATTTTTACATATTGGAGAAAGTAACCAGAGACACAAATATATTGGATGAACATATTATTGTCATTATTGTATTTTTTGTTGTTACATGTGTGCCTTCAAAGAGATTAGGGAATTGCAATTATAAATTTGGGCATATGAATGTTCTCCTTACCAGGTTTACTACATTTGGGTACCTCCATATTTAGCAAGATTCTTGTTGTATGTTAGTGGGTGTGTGTTCCCTTGCATAGAGGAGCAAGAAACTGATTTGAGGAGGAAACACAGTATGTAAGCAAGAAAAAAATAGGAGGAAAGAAACCCAAAGGTCTAAACATTGCTACCATTCTAGAAGCAATGGAGACTCAATGTGAAGCTTAATACCAATACTAAACAATTTCAATTTATGTCCACCGTCACCAATCTCATCACCATGTTTAGAATTGCCTGAAATCCAATTCTATTTTCTTTTCCTTAATACGTATTCAAACATCTTCTTAGATCCTACAGGCCTCTAGTACCGAAACTTTAAAAAACCTAAGGTTTCAAGGGGTTGACATTCTTTAGAAATTTCTACCCAATATGAAATATGTGAGAAAGGCTCACATAATTCACTCATAATTTTCCATTCCTTGATTATATGTAGATTAACTTATTTCATATCATTACAGATCCACCAAAGGTTTCCTACCACCTATTCGTTTTGTCCCTTATGATCTTATATTCTAGTTTAGGAGAAGCATTATGCATTAAGCGCAACATTATGGTATTTTTACACTTGAAGTATGTTCCATATGTCTATTTTAGCCTTCTATTTCATGTCTTTCCTTATGTGTTGTTTAGTTGGGCATTTTAATCCACAAAATGAACCCTTATTTTTTAATGTTGTTTGAATGTCACAAAGTGTGTTTGGTGGTGTGATTTTGAAATGGGGTTTGGTATTTTACTAATTCAAATCCCTTCAATTTAACCCCAAAAGTAGAAAGGCCTAACATGCTTATTTCATTCCTTCTAGCAATAAAATACCTGGGGGATTAATCTCTGCAATCTACAACTCTGAAGTGTCTCTATTTATTAGAACCACATCATAATCACAAACAATGAGATATACGATATACTACCATGGTTAGTATTGGGTGTAAAAAATTACCACTGGAGAGGATATGAGCTTTAGTTCAAGAATTCATTGTAGGAGACTTGTGCACACTGTATACATAGGTGTACTAGACTCTTCAACATAGGGTAGAGTTAGTGCTTTTAAAGTAGAACTTGTGCTGCATATACTCTGTACTCCTTTTAGTATTTGTTAATGAAATCTTTGTTCTTAGCCTAGTGACTATTGTCACTACTTTTGTATGTGAGACTTTAGTTGTACTTTCCTGCTATAATTTTACTGGCTTATGTTTCTTGTTTAATATCTATTTCTTCATTGAAATGTGCATTGATTACTATTTTTACTTTTAGAATAATTTTTTTGCTTAGATTAGCTAGTTTCTTTTTTTTACTGCATCTTCCTCTCTAGAACCCAACAGGCAGTGTTTTTTCAACCATGCTAAACTCTACTATATCGCCTTCTATAGGTTTTCATGAAGCAGTAGCTAACATTTTCCATGCATTGAGAGAATTCACTGTTATGGCTGACTAGTGATAGTAGGCTATAGATACTGCAACTTTGCAATATCAAGCGTACACTTCCAGGCTTAATGCATTCTCCTTAGTGTTTTCCCTGACCACTTTCAAGATATTATTTGATTTATCTGATTATATTTGGTATATCTTCACTACTTTTCCACTTTTGGATGAAGATGCATAATGCGTTTCCTTCACTATAAGTTGTATATTTGAAATTTCCCAGTCCCATCCACTGCCTCCTAGTCATCTATTAATGTTAATAAATTCTCTCTCTCTCTCTCTCTCTCTCTCTCTCTCTCTCTCTCTCTCTGTATTAGCCAAAGGAGAGACATAATTAATGGCTTCATTTCAGTCTCATTCTTTAGGCATTATTATGTGCTATATCAATAACACTGAAACATAAGACACTTACTAGAAGGATCTCTCTCATCATTATCAATGGCTATAGCATATAGTGATAAATGGCCACATTGAACAATTCATTGGTAATAAAAATAGTTATCTTATTCAAATATGGAGGCTCCTTAACAATCTAGTTGAAATATTTCTTAAATTGGAGATTGTTAATTTAATTGTTTCTCATTACCACTTTGTTTATGTTGTAGGTCTATAACACTATATATGCCATCCTCGGTGAAATCGCTTGAGGATGGATATGTTGATGCGAAATCACTTTTTGGTGCACCCTATGGTTTTCGTTATGGTCGTGGAACGAAGTCCTCTTCTATGGGTGCAAACAATTTAGATATTTTGAGAAAATTGGTGGAAGAGGCTTACACATCAAATGGAAGTAAGCAAGTCATTCTTGTTTCACACATCTTAGGAGGACTATGGGTGTTATATTTCTTAAATTAGCATACTTTGTCATGGCAAAAACTGTATATCAAACAGTTCGTTGCCATTGCAACACCATGGGGAGGATCAGTACAAGAAACAAGGACGTTTGCATCTGGTAATTCTCTTGGGATTCCTCTTGTAAACCCCTTACTAGTTAGGGAAGAACAAAGAGATTTTAATAGGAATCAATACTCGTGAGATGCTTGTCTATGGCGAAGGTGGTTTTGATCAACAACCTAAAGTTATTGATGGTGATGGGACTGTGAACTGGTGCAACTTGTGTGCATTTATATCATATTGGTCCGCAACAGAAGGTCTACCTGCTGAGATTCTATCTGATTCCAGATAGAGGGTGGATAGAGGTTAATTCCCCTCCCCCCCAAGTGCTAGGGCTATGTTGATGTAACAAGGGTTAACATTGCCTTGCATGTGCTAAATAACTACGAATTTATGATGTCTATTGTTCTAGTCTCTAGATCACATTATTTGAACAACTTGCACAATAAAACTCTCGAATTGAAACTTGCATGATGAGGGAGTCGACGATGCTGAAGGGCTGAAGGGATGCGTGTCAAGAACATTCTCTTTGGCACATTAGCCCACTCTGTGATGCAGGAACGGGAGGCACGTAGGGGCAGAGGAATACAAGGTGCGAATGGAAACGTTCAAACTCAAGTCGATGTTCAACCCCTGAGCCATGCATGTACTACGAGTTGAATATCGGAGAATATGGAGGACATATCATGATGAAGATCCTGTGAGGGTGTGAGGGTGTCGATGGCGGTGGGTTCCCGTAGGGGTGCCAGTAGATCTGGCCGGAGACGGAGCAGAGGGCAAGGGGTTAGGAAAATAGATTCAAGCATCCCTCGATGACATGCACTGGGGCCCGGTGAAAATGGTCGAGAGATTTAGCCCTCTCCCATTAAGAGTAGCTAGGTGTTGTAAAGATAAGTAACCACTAACATTGGGTAACATTATGTAACATGACCTTCCCATAAAAAGGAAATCAAACTACAAATGTTGTTTGCTTCAACAAAAATTATTAAATCTTAGATATGTCAAGCAGAAGATCAAATATTTTATATGTCAATTGTTTTAATGTATGAAAAATTTAAGATTAAAAAATTACACTTCAAAAAATTAAATCCCAGTGTTTGATAAATCTAAATTTAAGATGATTATATATTGATTATTAACACTTTTTATACATTAAGTTAATTAAAATAAAAAATAATACATATTTTCTCATTAATAAAAAATTGAATTTTTGCATGACAATGAATCAGTCAATCTAAATAAAATAAATTATTATTTAATTTGTAATCTATTTACCACCCTTTCAAACATGCTTGCATGGTTAAGGTACTAATTGTTTATTTTTTTATTTCATTTACCTTGCAATCTATCAACCCACATTTATCTTCCCACCTTTCGGACATGCTTGCATGCGTAACAACTACGGATAAAATTGAGTATTTGGAACATGCTTGCATGCGTAACAACTACGGATAAAATTGAGTATTTGGAGATAATATTTTCCCAACATGCGTTTGGAACTTAAAAAGAACTAAGCCTTTCCAACTCAACTAACTGAGCCTTTCACACATGCTTGGATGCTAACTAGAGCGAAATTTTAACGAACCAAGCTTTCCCAACATGTGTGCATGTTTAAAGAACTAAGCCTTTTCAACTCGACGAACTAAACTTGCATGCTAACAAGGGTGAAATTTGAAAAGTAGAGGGAAATTTGAGAAAATAAGTAGAGAGAAACTCAGAGATAAGGCTATAAAAGTAGTGAGGAACTAGAATTCTCTAACAAACTTTGTTTTGCTGGCTCCTATTTATTCTTTTATCTTGTTGCATCTGTTACAACATTCGCCCATCATCATAAATGCTCAGGCTCTTACCGGTGCTTCTTTTATAGAAGAAAATGAAGATAATTCATGGGTTGATCTTACCGGTGCTTCTCTTACAGAAGAAGAAAATGAAGATAATTTATGGGTAGATCGATGTTTGTCTGTTATAGAAGAAATTGAAGATAACATGTGTGATATGAATGCTCAACCTCCTGCTACTGGTGCTAATCAACTCCCTACAAGTGTTTTACAGCGTGATCAACCTCCTCCTACTACTGGTGCTGATCAACCCCCTATAAGTCTGTTACAGCGTGATCAACCTCCTCCTCCTACTGGTAATGATCAACTCCCTGCTACTGGTGCTGCTAAAAGTGTTTTACAGTGTGATCAACTTCCTCCTACTACTGGTAATGCTCAACCTCCTGCTACTGGTGCTGCTATAAGTGTTTTACAGCGTGATCAACCTCCTACTACTACTGGTGCTGATCAACACCCTATAAGTGTTTTACAGCCTCCTACTGCAGGTATTTGATATTATTAAATGTGTGCATAAAGTACAGTAATTCTCATTTTTATTGTTGATAAATACAGTAATTCTGTTTCTTTCCTAAATGGATCATCCTTGATCTGTGGAGGGTTTGTTGAACAAGCCTCTGCATCCTAAACCCTGCTGCCTTTTCTTTTGCCAGCAATTCTCAAATGATAGGGCCTTTTCATTGGGACTCTCAACTGATATGGCCTTTTCTTTTTTCCCAAGACCTGTATGAATAGCCTTTAGGGTAAGTTTATTCAGTTTATATTATAAACTTTATAATAGCCATTCAACTACTGTAGAAATGTTGATCAGGTTTATATAGGCTTTAGATGCTGTAGAAGTGTACGTGGGTTCCGTGTTACAAGATCCACACAAATAACACATAGTGGCTTTTCTTTGTCCCGTGAGGTGTGTCAGTCCACCTTTAGGGTTAGTTTTTATAATAGGAATTCAGCTCCTGTAGAAATGTTTATTCTGTTTGTAATAGGCATTCAGTCGCTGTAAATGTTGATGAGGTTAAGGTTAAAATAGGTGCTTAGGTGTTGTAGAAGTATTTTGTCACCAACCCAAAATTTGAGTATGAAACTTATATGCAAAAACCCAACATGTTGATGAGGTTATAGGCAAGAACCCAACATGTTTAAGTCAACCTTCATTCTCATCATAAATAAATTGCCCTTGTTGAACAGGCCTCTACATCATAAAATCCACTGCTAGCAACTGTGAGGTTGCAAAGTGCTCACTATTCTATTATATTCTTCCCCAATAGGCTATGTGTTTATTTCTCACCCGGTATTGGGTCAAAAACAGTTCATCTCGTGTTATGCTTGGCGCGTATGTCGGGTGCCCCCTTGTTGGTGCCGCACTGCCACACTGCCGCTGTAAGTCCTGCTGTACTGGTGGATGTGTCATGCGTTGTTGTGACGTGGAGCGCGTTAACCAAAACGCCCCCAACCCGCCGGAATCCGGCAGATAAATTTTGGTTTAAATCATAATTTAGAAGGTTTAAATTGCAATTCTAACTATCAGGATGGTTTTAAAATGAAGGATTTACTCTAAAACAGTGATGAAATTACAAAATGACGATAATAACATTTTCCCAACAAAGGATTTTGATAAAAAATTGGTCTAAAACGTGGGGCGTTTTGGTTGTCGTTTATGGAGAGCAATAATCACCCCACAGTGCAGCAATAAATGCTGTGGCTGCAGACCACATCAACAGTTGGATTTATTCCAACTCTTCATTCAACGGTTAATGTGCCCCGCAGCCACAGCATTTATTGCTACGCTGCGGGGTGCTTATTGCTCTCCGTCGTTTATCCTACTCGTTGTGGGGTTGCGTGTTGCCGGGGATCGATCACCTCTCTCGGAAGATGTGTAAGTTGTCCAGCAGATGGGTCAGCTTTAGGGTTAGTTTATTCTATTGATGAACTTAAAGGCGAGAACCACAACAGTATATTTATGAAGGGATTGCCAAATTATTAATGTCTTTACAACTATTAAGTTGAAAATTTAATAGGGAGGGCATCACCTTGTAACTTGAAAATTTATTAGGGAGGGCATCGCCCTTGACTGTGTGGCGTGTTCTGTGGAGGGTTTGTTGTGCATTGTTGTTCATTTCCAGTAATAAGTTTATGATATTTTAAAGTTTAAAGCGATGTTATATGCAGAGAAAAGAAAGTGGCTCAATGCAGAGAAAAGAAAGCAGCCCACTGAAGAAGAAGCTGCCAATCCAAAACCTTACAAGTGCAGGTTTTGTACTAAGGCATTTGAGAAAGTACAAGCCCTTGCTGGACATATGAATTGCCACACCCAAGGTAAGACTATGTGAAAAATAATTTTATTTTCAATTTTTAATTTTATTTATTTTTGTGTTTTCAAAAGTTGTTATTTTCCAATTTTATGTGTTTTTGGAAAGTAAGACTATGTGAAGAATAATCTTATTTATTTTTGTGTTTTTAAAAGTTGTTATTTTTCAATTTTATATGTTTTATAAACAGGTTTTTGTGTAATTTTTTTTGTATGAACTTAAATATAAATATTTTTTTTTTAAATATTTGAAAATATATCTTTAGATATTATTTCCATAAAAGTTTTATATTTCTTTAATTATGTTCAATTTTTTTAATTATTTATAAAATTATGATAAACAATATTTGATCAGATTTACAATATTTACTCAATTATAAGATTTGATTCAAGCCATGTCACCACACTAACTTTAAATGCAGAAAAGAAAGTTGAGAAGGTAGATAATGCTAAAAAGTTTTTACATGATTTAAGTGCAGAAAGAACCGCATTTGAACATGAATGGTAAGCTCTCTACTACTTCATTTAAATATATTGTAAATATTTTGCATACTTGAATATTGGTTAAGAAGTAAACTGATTTTTCATTTATTGTTTTTTTTCCTTTTTCAGTTTGATGAGTAGGCATAACACGAGTTCGTCTCTATCTCAAATTCAAGGACAACGATCTCAAAAATTCAAGGACAACGATCTCAAAATCAATCGGATTTTGCTCAACCATCTCGATTTCAAGTCCCATCTTTAACGACGTATAATATGAACACTCAATATGTCTCTCAAGGGCGGAGCGAGCTTGATATGTTGGTAATGACACCCTATGGAAGGAACCAAGAACCTCAATCACTTGGTCATCCGCTTCAACTTCTTCAATTGAATGGTAATGCACGTGTTTTACCTTCACTTGGAGTAAACATGCCGAGAAATTATGGCGATACTCCTAGACAAGGTATGTCTCTCAACACTCAATATGTCTCTCAAGGGCGGAGCGAGCGTGATATGTTGGTAATGACACACTATGGAAGGAACCAAGAACCTCAATCACTTGGTCATTCGATTCAACTTCTTCCATTGAATGGTAATGCATGTGTTTTACCTTCACTTGGAGTAAACATGCCGAGAAACTATGGTGATACTCCTAGACAAGGTATGTCTCTCAACACTCGGTATTTCTCTCAAGGGCGGAGCGAGCGTGATATGTTGGTAATGACACCCTATGGAAGGAACCAAGAACCTCAATCACTTGGTCATCCGATTCAACTTCTTCCATTGAATAGTAATGCATGTGTTTTATCTTCACTTGGAGTAAACATGTTGAGAAACTATGGTGATACTCCTAGACAAGGTATGTCTCTCAACACTCAATATGTCTGTCAAGGGCGGAGCGAGCCTCATATGTTGGTAATGACACCCTATGGAAGGAACCAAGAACCTCAATCACTTGGTCATCCGATTCAA
>LPNX010004341.1:147344-198539 GCA_001517045.1 Pseudotsuga menziesii | reverse complement strand
AGTTTTGGAAGTTGAAGTTGACTGTGTGATTATAGGTTAAATTTCATTTCTATTATTACATAGCAGAGTAACTTTTGTTATGATTTAAATATGTTTGTTTAGGTCATACTTCAGTTTTATGTTATTGATTAATAATTAATATAGTCTTAAAATTGCTCTCAGCTGAGATAGGGTTAAATAGGATAGATAGATTAATTAGTTTTAAATTTTATTTTATTTTATTTAATTAGCATTGTTAAATCATTCTGCATACTATAAGTAAGTTTTCATATTTAGAAAACTTCCCAAAATCGAAGTCTTTCCTTAAGAAAGCAACCTTAGGATATTTTAGGTATTTAGGTAGGATAGGTATTAGAATAGGTTAGATTTTGCTGGTTTTAAGTTCTCTTTAAGAGACAAACTAGCTGGTAGCAGGACCATAACCTGCGAGGTTTTGTTAAACCAAACATACCGGACGCTGCTCTAAGCTGATTGTGTGGATAAAACCTCCTTATTGGCTCAGATTCATAAAATCAAGCCAACATGTCTTTAACCTCGAAGCCTCAGTGAATCTTAGATATACTAGTGGCATGAAGCCTGCTAATAATTCCATGAAATTCCACTCAGGAATGTTGAATATGACTGTGGAATATATTGGCATATGACTACCTCAAGAATGCTGGTGTATAAGCTATTGCAATCTACCAAGTTTCTACAAAGATCAATCCCATTATATGCCTATATCTCAAACGGATTGGAGATATAATAGTGTCTTAGGTTATCCTTCTAGCAGGCCACAAATTCAAAACTATCGCCTCAACTTCCTCCTAGTTGCACTGTATTTTTTTATTAATATTCATTCCTTATGATAAACCCAGGGCCGAACTTACATTGTGAGGGTTTATTCAACTAGGGATAACGTATTTATTGTATACCCAAAATCATTCTCCTAATATCGACTCTCCTCTTGTTTTCACTTTCATCTTTAACTTCTGATGATGCAAATGAAGCCTGCTCGCAATAGTAAGAAAACATCTCATGGAATACACTTTTGGTATTCTGTACTATATTCTAATCTGAGAACACTATCTCTCCAGTTTTGTTCTTTCCATACCGTTGCCAGCATTTCTAAATTTCTGTGACAGCAGACTTCATATTTTTGTATTTTCACTTGGGTACATTCATTCGAAAACAAGTCTATAACAATTGCAGCTCTGTCCCTTTATACTAAACAGGAAAACTTCCATAGCTTAAGAATATAATTGCAGGAACTGAAAGTGGATAAATGTCTTCTATCATTGCTTACTGAAGAGGACTGTCCTGTCTCTAAAGTGAGGAAGTAGAAGTAAAAGAAAATCTATTTCTCTTTTTATCTTTTAATGTTCAATGGACATAATCAATTTTTCCAGTGTAAGAGTTATTGGCACCTTGCCCTTTCAAATCACTAAATGTCCCTTGCATCCTTTGTAAAATAGGAGTTTGATGTGTTTTTACTTTCTTTTTCTTACCATTCATGATAGCCTAATTATTGGATGCTTTAATATGCTGGAGCTGTTTCACTGGGGCAGATTTTGTTTGAACACTTCTAAAGCATTCTTTTTTCCAATGCAGTTGCATGTCTTCAGAAATTACTAAAGATAAAACAGTATACTTTAGCATTTGTGGCATATAAACCATTTGGATGCAATTGGAAACTTTGGTAATTTCTATCATTTGACAAGCCCCAGATTTGATGTTTCTAAACATCTCTATCCATGACTCCGGCCACTAAGAAAGGAAATCTCAGAGTTCTTCAAAATTACTATCTGAGGAGATGTAGTTGTCTTCTCCAACTTCAAGGATCAAAGACTCTATAAGCAGTTTATCAAAGGAGGCACGTTTTCTTGATTCTTTGACCTTTAATATTAGCATATCTGTGTTATATTTTTGCTTTGCAGATCACTAAGGTAGACAGTTTTTTAGGTACGATTATAATTATATGGTCTGAATTAACTTCTCCAAATGCATCTCTTATTACCAAGAATGGAAAGAAAGAGGCAGAAAAATAATTTTTTCTATATAATCCCATAATGGTTAGGTTTTACCTTTTATAATTGGCTCTTAACCATGTAAGGAGTACTTAGAAAAAAATGTTATTTCTCCTTAATGAAACAATGTATGGTCATTGGTAAATGTGTTACTTATATTAGTGAAAAGGCCTCAAAATAATCCACATTGAATTTTTTACCTGTATTTTGTATGCTTTTCATGACTTTGTTGGGATTGTTCCTGGGATCATTCTACAGCAAATTCCACCCATTGTTAACCTAGATCCTGTTTGTCAACCAATTGAAAACATGTGATTTTAAGGTAGTTCTATAGTTATAACTAAATTGCAAGGGGAGCATAGCATATAAGTTGGAAGGTATGAAAATAAAACTTGAAAGGAGGACTGCCTTCAAATTCCATAACTCTTTAGCTTTTTGTGTGGAATTTCTTTGTAGTAGACATGACACAACCAACTGTGTTCTTGTGTTTTGAAAATGCCACATATATTACATTATAAATCAAGTTACATGTACATCAAAAATTTTACATCTAGGAGCCAAAAATAGGCCTGACAAGAGCTCCCTGTCTACATAAGTAAGGAGATCTAGCAATTGGATTTGGTTCTGAATTGAAGATTATATACAAATTGTTCATTATTATGTTGGAATTTAGTATCTCTGGAGCACTCTCTATCCAATACAGTATAACTCTCTAATTGATTCATTTGGTAAGTTAGATCTTCATGTCCAATTGGGTTGTTCAAGTTCACATTCTCCATAATCACTGCCAGAGTTTTGTACTGTCAATAATAGATATAGACTCAATAACCCTAGATTAAGGAGCTATTCCTGTTGAATGCCACCCTATGTCCATAAAAAATTCCCCTAAGAACATTCTGCCATCTAATTTGAGTTACAGATCTGGAATTGAAGGGACAGATTAGGGGTATTTTTCAGGTACTTCCCCCTTCATGTTGGCATGAAAGAACCAAGAAGGCAGGAATGACACTGTGGTGACATTGAGCAGCATTCTTGAGTTATACTAGGCCTGTTCTTTGCTTTAGGGACCCGATTGATCTCAAATGCAGGTTTTGGATGTAACAAATTGGTGGCGTTCCCGAGGATGAAGTCTAGTTCCAGTGTTTTATGCTACAACGACTTGATGAGACATGTTTGTCCTGAAGACCATTCATCTCATCTAGTGATTCCACTGAGGAACAAAGTCCTATTTCTTTCAGTTGAGGAACAAAGTCCTGTTTTTTTAGTTGAAATGTCCTGCTGCTTGGAGGTGATAACCACTAGTACTATTGAAGGCAGCTTGAAAATCTCAGCTGGTGACTCCATTGCTAAAATCTTGAGACGATGTGTAGATGTAGTAATTCCTTCATTTTGATCATGGATACTCAGTTGACAGAGTGGGAGTAGGATAACATATTGTCGCTTACTGAGTTTTCTCTTATCAGGAAAGATATAGATGAAAGTGTCTGCAACTTTCATTGGGATTTGTTAATGCATGTCATTGGATTCATTCTTAGTTCGACCATCAGAAGATGTTGCTTTGATGGTTTATTTCTTTGTCTTTGATGAAGAGATTCGTTTACTTCCAAAGAGTGTGTGCCCTACATATCTGAAGACAACGTTCTATTCTTTCCTGAGGATAAAGGAATTTCTCATCGCTGCAAGGACAGATTCGGATGACTAAAGCATGGCATGTGATGAGGACTCCATTGATGATGGGATTTATTCATAGGTAGCAGACATTAGTAATGATAAAGATTGCCCTATAGTATGTAGTATGTACTGTAGTATTCTTAGAAGAATTGTCATTAGGAGACAAATCAGACAAAGACAATGGATGCACTGGATACCCTTCAATTTCTTTTCAACACCCTAGAACTGCTCAAGACATGGATAACAATGCTAATCTCAAATTGGATAGTGGCACCGTTTGGGATGATTATTTCTCTTTCCTTTCTTTTCTAAAGACTCCTCAGAAACTGCACCATTAACTTTGTGTTAAAGTGAATCATGCACAGTAATAGAAAGGAACAGACACATGGAAGAGGAGATATTGATCCGTGGTTCGTCACATAGTGATGGTGATGGTGATTTTTTTTTAAATCCATCGGATAGTCGTCACTTAAGCGACGGCCTGTAGGTGATTTTTTTTAAAATCCGTCGGATAGTAGTCGCTTAAGCAACGGCCTGTTGGGGATTTTTTATAAAATCCGTCGGATAGCCGTCGCTTAAGAGACAACCGATAGGTATTTTTTTTTTAAATCCGTTGGATAGCCATCACTTAAGCGATGACCTGTTGGGGATTTTTTTATAAAATCCGTCGGATAGCCGTCGCTTAAGAGACGGCGTGTAGGTGATTTTTTTTAAAATCCGTCGGATAGCCGTCGCTTAAGTGATGGCCTGTAGGTCATAATGTTTAAAGTTTAGTATGAATTAGATGTCAGATAACCGACAATTTACATTTAACCGATGGTAAGCTGAGTTGTCTCTTTACCGACGGATTGGAAAGATGTCGGATAACCGGCGAAAATCCACCGATGCTTAAAAAAATTCATAGTGTCGTACATGCGACAGGGAAGTGTCGAAAATCCGACAATACGACCGTTGTATTTTTGGTCGAAATGTAGTAGTGTTGCTAGTTAGATATGGGATAGATAAGAATACAAATTAAGGACCCATATGGGAAGGTCACAGTATTGGAATTAAAAATCATATGATTTCTACAAGATATAATGGTGTAGAATATGGTGTAGAAATGATTACAATAGTCTGTTTTAGGTGCTTCTATTAAAACATGTGCATACTCTTAATAAGTAAGTATCCCCATTTGAGCAAAGTCATCTCCTCTGCATTTGCATGCTCCTATAAAATAGGATTTGCAGAATTAGGATTGGGAAATGAACTTTATGTGATTGGTGGGGTCATTGGACCAGGTCGACAGAATCTTGATATACAACAGCTTTTTGATGTGGATATTTTAAGCGTTAAAATGAACGACCAATATGGCATCTAGAAACACCTATGACACGTTGCCGAGGCACTATAGTTGGCTGTACTGTACTAATAATTTAGTTTGTGGCAATTGAATGTTACCTTAAATTTGTGAGTATTTCCAAGATACTGAATTTAATTCTAGTGTCCAAGCTACTGATTCTGTTGATATAATACAAGTGGCGTCATTATTTTTTAATATATTTTCCACTTAGCATGCAAATAACAGGCATGCAACAAAATGTAGCAAAACACAACTAAATTGGATTCAGATAGGAAACTCAATCAAGTCTGATTGAACTTGCAAATTATATAATTATTGTATGTAACTCTGATTTATTGTATGTAAGTATTCAGTATTCACACCTTGCATTTATTTAGGTATTATTAAAATATTGTGGAAAGGCTAAAGATGTCATCCTTCTTGCTAAGTTGACTTATGTGTTTCCTAAACTTGCCTAAACTTGCAGTAGCAAGCCATTTGATTCCTCACCTTTTTTTATTGTGGTCTGGTGTAATTAGAGTGTCTGGAATCCAACTAAAGACATCATTCATGTCTTGCATGAAAATCCAGAGGTCCAACAATTGGCCACATAAAATTTGTATATAATGTTTTCCTGGATATTGATATATGGAAGATCTTGGAATGCTATATCTAACTGTCTTCGTATCTTGCCATGTAGACGTCTAGCTTTGTCGTATGCACAATGCTTATTTCAGGTAAGTGCAATTTATACTTGGAGGCTGAAGTCACAGGTTTGTTCATAGAATTAGGTAAGGATGCTGTGACTCTGAAGTGGATGACTTTTTATCTCAACCTAGGAAGAAAATAACCTTTGCCAGATTTGGAGTGGCATCTTGTCAAGTGCTTTTCAAGGATATAATTGTCCTAATCAACTGGAGTTACTTGCCAACCTTTTGCAATCTAATGATGATCTTGTCAAATAGTGAATGTCTTTAGGCAGTTCCTAAATACATTCACTATTTGACATTCAGAGAGCATAGTTGGTGGGTTTTACATTTTTTATAACCATATTTGTGGACTTGGGGAGGAAGGCTAGAAGGGGTTTTCTCTACCTTTGAATAGTTCAATGGTTTTCATGGATGCTGACTTGGCAGTATGCAAACCCCAACATTTAATTTCTCTTTATCATTAATTTCACATTTAAAGATTTTTAACTTGTTACAGTAAGTTCAGCACAAAACAAATTATCCTTTCGAGGTTGTAGGTACCAGTTATGATTAGGAGTTTGGTTTGATCAAAAGGAAACCTGCAGGAATTGTCTTGACATTTAGAGAGCATAGTTTGTGGGTTTTACATTTTTTATAACCATATTTGTGGACTTGGGGAGGAAGGCTAGAAGCCGTTTTCTCTACCTCTGAATAGTTCAATGGTTTTCATGGATGTTGACTTAGCGGTATGCAAACCCCAATACAAATACTAGACGACTAATGTAAAGAAACAAGAGAAAAGGAGGTGGGTTCAATCCTTGAAGAGAACAATTCTTATGAAGAAAACAACAAATATAAAAAAGCACAAGTAATAGGCTGGTATAAAAAAAAACAAATACCTGTTCTGCTCTAAAAAAAACAAATACCAAATAAATAAATAAATAAAGCAAATACCTGTTCTGCTCCATATGCGCTTCCTCCTCCGTTTGCCATTGCTGCAAAGCACAAGTAACAACCTAGTGCGGTGCTTTTGCTTAATCTTCTCAACCTCCAAGGGCGCTTTTCAACCTGCAAGGGCGAAATATGCATTCAACCTGAAAGAACCCGTGTCTTTTAATTTTCCTCCTTCCACACTGGTCGCCACTATGTCCACCTGCGTGCTGCCCGTGGATTTGAGTCCAGGATTGCACCTAGGAATGCGTCGAGCCCTTCCTGCGATTTGGCATTGATCTGGGGCGCTTTCCTTGGCGCCACTATGTCCAATTCTGGGCGCTTATCTCCTAATCGGTTATTGCTAGGTTGATTCTCAAGGGACTAGCCACCTCTTGACGATGTCCCTAGTACCTAACCTTTAGGAGTAGTGTCAAGGACAAAAGGATTGTACCATCCGTTTGGATCTTTCCCCTTATACAGTGATGCCAAAATATATAAAACTATGTACCTTGAGAGAGAGAAAAGCATTTGGTCTTGTTGGTCTTATTTGTTTGCTTGGTTCACTTTGATCTTGTGGTTGTTAACTCATGGCCCTATTCTTACTTGGTCCTAACACTCTCACTGGTGTGCACCTTTGATTATGATGCCTCCTACTTTATGGAGTGTATTTACCTAATTGGTTATTAAAGACCTTTGGACCTAGCATTGTTATGGTTACCTTATGTTTTGTTAAAAAACCCTTTAACTCACTTATGGTTAACCCACTTATGGTTTTGGACTTTTCACTTTATGTTGGACCTTTAGACTTTTATTTTATGGCTTTGTTATAAATTATTTGATTAATTATTTTATAGTCTTATTAATAAAATATGATTTTATTAATAAAGACTCTTTTTTACCTTTTAGTTTTATCTCATGTTTGAGACACTTTGACTTTCTATTATTGGGCCACTTTATCTTACCCTAAGTTATTTTATGATTATTATTGAGCCACTTTATCTTACCCTAAAGTTATTTTATGATTATATGTGGATCATCCTTTGTATATCATTGGACCATGTTTTTTAACTTGTAAACATTATAAAATGAGCGTACTTTAGCCTCTCGATTAATTAATCTATCAACTCTGCGATTTTATGACAACGATTTATCTCAGCACGGCTTTCTCCATGGGCTTGGATTCTGATTTTGATTTTTCACGGCTGCTTTCTCCACAGGCTTGGATTCTGATTTTGATTTTTCACGGTTGCTTTCTCCACGGGCTTGGATTCTTATTTTGACTTTTCATGGCTACTTTCTCCACGGGCTTGGATTCTGATTTTTTATTTTTTATGGGCTTGGATTTTGATTTGTGGTTTGGCTTACCTTCATGGGCTTGATCTCACGGGATCTCTTTCTTGGTCTGGTCTTCACCGATCTCTGTCTCGGTCTAGTCTTCATCGATCTCCTTCTCGGTCTGGTCTGCACCGATCTCCTTCATAGCTGCCGCGGGTTCCCTTGTCTTTCATCAGCCACCTTTTTCTTCTGCTGCTGCCCATGTATTTCTCTAGCATTTTCCTGTGTTCTTCTGCTGCTATCCGTGTATTTATCTACCGACTGCTTTCTCCATGGGTTTACTTCATCGATTTCACTCCACAAGATTTTGCTCTTGCTTGTTCTTCACATCATGATTATTGCCTCAGCGTTTTGATTGGTCATGAATTTTACCACTGTGTTATTCTGCATGGGGTTTACTACGATCTATTCTCTGCACAGGCTGAGTTTTTCTGTTTGATCCACCCTGACTGGTTTCGGGAATTTGTTCATCATGAATCTGTTGGTACAGTGCGTGACTGCACATCTTTCACTATGAGTGCATCTGTGTGATTCTCCTTGACTGCACTACTAAATTCATTAAAGAAACTAAGGTTTGTTTACTCCCTCTCTCTCTCAAGGTACATATATGGTTCAACTAGGTTGACTTGTCCTTTCAATGACAAGATCAAACTCAGAACTAACTAAGTATAAAGCGGATCCAACAATGTTTAAGATTCTTTTTCTTCTGTAGTTTACTTGAGATTTAGTTTTATGCACGTGTTATTTATTATTTTTCTGTACATGACAATTGATGAAACATTTCAATGATAAACTTTAATGCAGTGACCAGCAGAGCGTTAAGATAACGCAATGACCAATAGAGTGTTAAGTTGAAAGAAATGAAAGTTATGTTGTTACGTTTTATTACAGTTTGAATTTTACCTTAGTTCTTTATATGTTCATGTATTGAATTTTAGTACTTGTATTAACACTCAACTAACCTGAAAAATCAATAGAATGGAGAGTAAAATACTAAGTCTAATTGAAATGAACGTGTGGTAAAATCGATTTTTATCATATAAAATAGATCAATTGTGAACTCAAGTTGATGCTATTTCAAGAGTGGAAAGTGAAAATCCATTAATGTTACCATGTGAGAGGCATAGTTTTAATATAACTAATTCTACAAACATGATTTTGTAACTTTTTCTTTGTATCAAATTGTATTGATTGTAATATTATAGAAAAAACCAAGACTCAAGTTTGGAAGTATCATCTAGATTTGATCACTTGTAGTGAGCTCAAGCACACCTTTTTATGAGCAGAAATTATTTTGTGAAACATCTGTTACTAAGGATGAAAGCTTTGGAAAGTCAATAGGTACACCATTCAAGAAGCATGGTTTTGATAAAAGTAATTCTATAAACATGGTTTTTTTGTATCACTTTTTGGTGATAAAACTCTAAAGTGTCAAGTGAAATTGATGTAAGTAAATATGTATCATCTGATCACTTCTGATGAGCTCAAGCTCAAAATTTTGAAAGATATGGTAATTAACTATGGTAGCAATTTTGCTGTGGATTTATTCATGTATTCATTTATATATGTATGTGTGTATGTATAATGACCATCTACCCATCTACTTATACATTATAATGTGGGTAACCTACTCATCCACAATAAATGGACGATTTTGTTATGGTAAATATTTAACATTGGCATGTCATATAGAGATAATGTGTGGGGATGGGTGGCCATGGGTAACATCCAAATGAGGATATACTTAAAATAGAATAAGGTGCCTCTCACCCTAGGAACTAATGCCAACTCCAAGTCACCTGAAACTGCGAAATAGTTTTGATATGGAAATGACACTTTTCAAAATGTTCAGGAAGTGTGAAAATGGCATATTTAAATCATTTAAAAAATAATTAATATAAAAAATAATTCAAACTCTAAAAAGTTTTGTGCTTTCATTTCATAATTTTAGATTTGTTGGGTTTGTTTCCTATATAGGGCCTTTTTATGCACAAACAAGACATTCCTGGATTTCACTCCCTTTGAGGGCCTTTAAGCTTTTCTCCTTTCGAACAAAGAAAAAATGCCATTTATGGTCTTTTGGATAGGAAATGTCTCATAAATCTCGTGGAAATGTTTCCAGAAACAGCAATGCCCTGCAAACATTTCATGGGTGTTTCATACATGTTGTGATTTCCAAAATATTTCTGGGCAGGAAACAAGGGCTATGTAAGAATTTCATGTGGCCTTTCCCTATTGTAACTTCTCATAAGACAATTGTACCAAAATACGTAATCCCAATTAGATTATGCAATTGTGTTTTTTATTTTTATTCAATATTGGGCATAAAAAAGTGAACAAGCTAAAAAAATCAAATTCGAGAAAGGAAATCAAGGTCAATGACACTTTACATTCTTAGTCCAACTTTAAATGTACAAGTTTGAAGGTTTGAAGTGAATGGCTATTTTTATTTTTGTGAATAGTTGGCTTTTTCTGGGAACAATGTGGTTGTTTAAATTTCCTTTTCACCAACTTGAAATATAGCTGATATATCATGGTCGCTGACATTGAATAGCTTATCCCATTAATATTACACTTATCTTTAATCCTTCTATATGCTTTGTTCTATTATTTTTCTTTCATGGAATATGGATATATATTTGAATGTGTATGAATATATCTCTATTTATGCACACAAATACCTTCATGTACTTGCATATCATACTGTAGTCACATGTGCACAATAGCATGTGCCCTTGGCTAATAATTTTTTTGCTAATATAAATCGTCTTTGTTGGTGTACATTGTTAAAATATTCATTATATCATGCATGATGCACATAGTAGGCGTATTCTTTTAGTAACCATTCATGAGTTCTTTTCTTAACATCCCAAATCACACCATCAATGAATAACAACATTTATGTAGCAACACACACATCCTCAATTGGATTCTACAACTATTTCTTAAACACATCCCTTATTCTTTGTCCATATCAAGTTTAGGTTATTAGGTATGCATCGATACATTATGTTGTTCTCTAAGACCCTTTTGCGGACCACTTTAATAGATTGTGTAATTATTTAGGATATTTTGTTGCCTAAGCACGGTAGATTTTTTTGCTTATTAGTGTGTTTAGAAAAATAAATTGGATTTTAAGCATGTTTTTGTTTGGATCTTATTGTCTTTTATTAGAATTACAAATGATGAAATCTATGTGTTAATATTGCTCCTCTTCCTGATTCTTAAAGGGTGCTAGCTCAATGGAAGAGCACCTGCTTTACAAGCAGGAGATTGGTGGTTCGATTCCTCCATGCCCTAGTGATATTGCAATGTATTTCTAAAGGTAAAAAATGTAGTAGTGCAAGATGGATGCAATATTAGACGCAATACTAAATGCAAAATATGATGTAAAAGTGGACGTCACATCAAACACAAAAGTGGATGCAAAATTCGACCTTATGTTAGACGCAAATGTGGACACAAAAATGGATGTCACACTAAATGCAAAATTGGATGCAAAAAGAGACTCAACACTAGACACAATTAATGACTCAAAACTAGATGTAATAATATGTCCAAAACTAGACGCAACAATAGATGAAAAAGTGGATTCCTAATTAGATGTAAAATTGGACATTAAATTGAGCACAAAATATGGTGTATCGATGGACATAAAACTAGGCGTAACACCAGGTGCAAAACTGGAAGCAACATTTGGTGCAAACAAAAACTTAAAATGAGACACAATTTTAGATGCAAGACGGGACAAAACATTGGATGTAAAACTAGACGTAATATTGAATGCAATATGGGATGCAACATTGGACACACAACTAGATGCAATATTAGATACAAACATGGGCGCAAAACTAGGCACAACACTAGGCACAACACTCGGTGCAAAATTGGGCTCAGACATAGATGCAAAAAAAGACATCAACCGGGATGCAATAGTAGGTGCAAACCTAGATGCAAAATATGACGTAAAATGAGATGAAACATTTGGCACAAACATGGATACAAAAAAATACGTAAAACAAGATACAAAACTAGATGCAAATGGGGATGCAACATTATAAGTAAATTTGGACGCAAAACTAGACGCAATATTGGGCCTAAAATTGGATGCAAACCTAGATGCAGAATTGGACACATAATTTTATGTAAAACATGGTGCAAAATTGGGTGTAAGACTCGATGAAAAACTAGGAGCAAAATAAGACGCAACATTGGATGCAAAAATGAGTGTGAAACCGGGTGCAAACAAGGATGTAACAAAGGACGCAAAAAAAGATGCAATAGAAGTTGAAAAATTGGGCGCAAATAAAGGCGTAACATTAGATGCAAAAAATTGGGCACAAAAATGGACGCAAAAATGGATGTTAAAAAGGACGGAAAAAAAGATGCAATAGATGGCGTTTTACGAAAATGTACAATAGCGCCAGGTTTAGCGCCGGATTGTTCACCACAATTGGGAAAAAATTACACTAAAATCCGACGCTAAATCCAGTTTTTGTTGTAGTGAAAGGTCGGAAATTTAAAACTGAAAGCCTCCCTAGTGTTGGCAATGCAAAGGACAAGCCCTCTGAAATGGTGGTGCCATAGAGGGCTAAACCTCTGATCGCTTGTCAAAAAACATTCCGATATCGAAAAACCAAGTCATTTACAATAAAAAAGTTAGAAAAATAAAGGCCATGGCTTCGGTGAGAATAAGAACTATCCGTCGGGAGTTTCATCGTTTCCCTTCCGAAACGTCGGCGGCATAGAGAACTAGTGCCCCAACTCAAACATTAACAAACTTCTGATAGCAAAAAATCATCGAAAAATCAAAAGTTAAGTTTTCAACTAAAACAAAAACTCCATGGTTTCTGTGGTGTCAACGAAAAAGACGGTAGTATTAGATCATTCAACTCCCGAAACAGCGGAAAAATAGTTGACTGAGCTTCCGACGATCAATTTCTTAAGCAGAGAAAAATGGACTTACAGGACAGATATAAAGAAATTAAACAAAAGAAATCAACAAACCTGCTAGACAAAATCAAAAGGAGAGTCCAAAAGTTTTAGAAATTTGGGAAAAAGTTGCAGCTACAACAATTGGCGACTACCTGGTGAACATAGATCTCTGGATAATTTCTTCTTTAAGTAACAGACTATTTGACAATAAATACCAACATGCTGAATTCTTCTAGATGTCTGGATTTCCCAAATGGAAGATGTATGTAATTTAATCATTGATGATAGTCCAATTCAGGGATAATGGGAACCAAGATTTCAAAGTCTAGATAACATTTTTGAGGCTAAGAATATAAGTTTCATTTTTACCTCTGTCTTCAGGTAGCTCCCAGCTTGGACACCAAAAGATTGTAACATATGGTAAATAGAAATATTCGTTTGTTCCTCATTCCCATGCAATTTTTTGCACTTTTGTGCTTTTGGACTTTTTGTCCTTTCTGAGTCCTCCTTCATGCCTTCTGAATTTTTTATTCAGAATCCTCTATCCATAGTGTCCTTTTGTGTGAGAGATGTATTTAATTTTCAGCTCACGGACGGAGAAGAACTTTGGCAATCTTGTACTCATATGGTTCAGTACTTTGTTTTGATACATATTGTTTTTCTCAGGAGATTTTTACTCTTATTTGCCTTTTGGCTTTCAATTCTTAGCATGGGACCATTTAAATATAATATACTGTTTACCATGCTTCCTCTCCATGGGGCTTTTGTTGTCACCCCCTAAGAAATTTTTAAATGTGAGATGGATGGAGCCTCAAAATAGTATTCCAGACCTTTTGATCCTGAGTTATTTTACAAGGATTAATTAGGAATTCAATGTGTTCATAGCCATTTAGGAAAACTATTGAACTAGAAGAAGTTATTTCAAATAAATCAATAGTATATAGTCTTATAATCAAGGATTTTAGTTAATCCAGAATTCTGATGAAATCCATGCAACCAAATGTTTGCTTCTTTATTAAAATCAATCAAACCCTAACTAAAATAAACAAAAAATAAGCAAATCAAAACAAAACAAAGTAATCAGTTTATTTATGTACATGACAACAAAGAAATAAAAATCAAGAAACATAAAGTTGGAGAACTAAACCACTAACTGGTAAGTTCTCTTCCCACCCCTGTAAATATTGCAACTTGTGAGTTGAGGGGCTAGGCTTGACTGCAATTTGAAAAGGCCTACCCATTATCTAGTACTACAGAACTTGAATTAAAAACTACATCTGAAACTAAATCTACTATTTTACAGCCAATCTCATCATCCCGTGAAAATCAAAGGAGATTGGACTGGGTGTCAAATATATTGTTGGCTTCTTCAGTTTGGTAATTTCTCAGTTCCAATTCAGTGAAGTAATTTCCCAACACAGAATTCACTGGTTCATTTTTTCCCTCCAACTGAGTAACATTGTACTTCATGTGAGGCTCTCTTAATATTTTTATCTGATTGGGACATCCCTTATGAGGCAACCACATATGTGACCATTCTGATGCAAAGTATCCATTTAGCCTTGCCGACCCGTCTCGACTCAAAACAAGTACATAAACATCAAGTATGTCTTCTACTACAATATCGATGTACTGACATACCTTCTCATTTGCAGATAAGAAAATTAGAACATCTTCCATTTCTCCTATTACTTTCACAGCTGTCCTATCTAATTGAATAACTTGGCAAGTGGATGGTTTAGGCTTTCCATTAATTCTCTTGCAAACTGAAAGTGGCATAACATTGATTGATGCACCTGAGTCTACGAAATAGTTTTGCACATTATGGTTGAAAATCTCAAAAGTTAGGATAAATGGCAGGGTTTTAAACTTAGACTTACCTCCCACACTTGCTTCAACAACTTCTTCTTCAGGTTGGTTGTCAGTGGGAAGCTCTTCTTCTAGTACTTCAAGTGCTTTAAACAAGTTCTATTTTTGCTGAGGTACATTACTGATCCGTCGGACCTCAACTTATGTGCATTTAAAAGTTTATTTAAAGAATGCGTTTAATCAGTTTACTTAATTCCTGGAATAGCATTAACATCAACTGAATGCTTAGAAATAGAAATGAACAGCAAACTGTAATAAAACCAAGCTAAAACAGAAAGAGAACAGCAACTGTGACAGGAATGAGAAAACGAACTGAGAACAACGAAACTGGTAAATAGATATAAAGAAGAAAAATAGAATCAGAGAGTCACAGACAGAAGTTGATAACGGAGTTCACCCCCTCCACTGGGCTACGTCTCCGGGTCCCTCTCCAATGGGTACCGATCCAATTAATCTCTTTAATATGGTACAAAATGGTTCTGGAATCAACTTCAGCAACCGTAAACAGAATGTTGTACGAAGTCTTTAAGACCTCTCTCCTAGAAAATTACAATTAGCCTTCGGCAGGAAAACGAAGCTAAATTATAACAGAGAATGTCGACTTCAAAAAAATAGTGTCTGTGTACTTCACAGCAACTCCCCAAGTTTCTCATACAGAAAAATGAAGCTCTGTGCTCTAACACTCTGTGTCCCCTTAAAGTGGCCAGAATCACCTATTTAAGCGTTCAGTGGGAGGATAAGTAACGAATTCGCCTCCCTCCTTCATTATAGTTGTTATCTTATTTATTATCATTACAACCATATGCTAAAAATGAACCATGCAATCCCACCAAATCGCTGCCCAAGAGTTATGTTACCATGACGTTTCAGATCCCCAAAACATTGCAACCAACTCCACGTTCATACGCTACCTTACAACACGTTGCAACGACTGCCACTGGGCTATGCCACATGTAACATAACCGTTTGATGTCACCATCAACTTCACAGCATATGAATGTCACGGCATTAAAGGAATTCGTCATATACCCGATCCGCTGTCGTGGCATATTCCTAACCTCCACGAACCATTCGATGCTCACTTGATGGTGCACAACTGCGTGGCCCCTACATAACTGCGCAGCATGTGATAATCTGTGTGGCATGTGCATATAATGGCTAGCATATGAGTTAAAACCATATATTAACTACTATTTTACCATATTGGATCAGTGTAACTTGAAAATGAATAATCCTCCGAATCATTCCTCCCCATTGGAGAACTTTTGGACCACCAAAAGCTTGAATTATTTGGCAAGTAAGTGAGGGTATAGCTCCCTCACTTTTCCAATCTCCATCCATCTTGATTTTCTAGGATGCATGCCTTTAAGCCCCATGCGAAGGTACTCAGCATTCCCCCTTCGTGAAGTCCTCACATTTCTGTCAAGAATAACATCATCCTGCAACTCATTCATGCATTTAGGTGCTATATCATCAACTGAAGGAATATGTATGTTAGTTTCCTCATCCATGATCATAGGAGGCTCATACAGTTTAAGATTCTCAACATTGACAACTGAATAAATTTGCATGTATGGAGGTAAATTCAAGCGAAAAGCATTAGTACCGCTCTTTTCCAAGATCTCAAAAGGACCATACCTGATAGGCTTAAGCTTTTTACCTTCACCTTTCATTCTTTCTTTGGTGATATGTAACCAAACTTTGTCACCAACCTGAAATTGATGATTAACTCGATGCTTGTCATGCTTGGCTTTGTACCTTGCTTGGATCTTCTCCAACTATTCCTGAACTACCTGCTGCACCGCTTGGATTCTCTGAATGAACCTCAGAGCTTTATCCGCATCATGATGTCCATCCACTGCATCTTTGCCAAAAGAGAAGTCCATCGGTGTTTTTGGTAGATAACCAAACAAGTTTCAAAAGGAGATCTTTTCATGGAAGAATGAACTGCATGATTGTAAGCATGTTGTATATATTGCAACTGCTCATCCCAAAGTTTAGGATGTTTACTACAATAGCCTCTGAGCAGCTGAATCACTGTTCTGTTTACCACCTCTGTTTTCCCCTCAGTCTGTGGATGAAAAGCTGTACTTTTCTTAATTTAAGTATCCATAAGCTCCCATAAAGTTGACCAGAATTCTCCCAAAACCGGGAATCTCGATCAGATATAATAGACATGGTTAGCCCAAAATGTACCCAAACATTCTGAAAGAATAGATGAGCTGTTTGTTCAGCAGTGATCTGTTTGTTACATGGCATTAAGATACACATTTTGTTGAATCTATCCACAACAACATATAGGTAATCATGACCTTTTCTAGACATAGGTAGTCCTCCTACAAAGTCCATAGAAATGCTTTCCCAAGGACGAGAAGAAACTGGAAGAGGTGTGTACAAACCCAATTTCCTATTGCTAGGCTTACTTGTTGCACACAAAACACAACCTCTTATGTATTTAGCTACAGTTTCTTGCATATGAGGCCAATAACAATGATTCTGCAATACAGACAATGTTTTACTTACTCCAAAATGTCCTGCAATCAATGAACTATGTGCTTCTCGAATCACATGCACTCTCTCTTTCTCTGGAATACAGAGTTTACCGAGACGATAATAGTTCTCTTCCTGTTTACCATGTATTAGTGATGCATATAATTTATTAAAATATTTATCTTCTACATACTGTTCAATATAACTTTCATGTGTTAATGAACTGTTTTAAAGAATGATTGAAGCATTCGTAGGAGGCCTTGATAACATGTCTGCTACCTTATTATGAATTCCATTTTTGTACTTAATTACGAGATGAAACTGTTGTAAGAATCCCATCCATCTTAAATGCCTACTTTGTTGTATTTTAGTTTGAGATTGTAAATATTGAAGTGGCTGATGATCAGTATGTATGACTGTTTCTTTGCCCATTATATAATGTTTCCACTTCTTCACGCTCTATACTAAAGCATACAATTCCTTGTCATAAGTCGAATAGTTACTTACCGCAGTAGAGAACGTTTCTGAATGGTAACAGGCTGGCTTCCTTCCTTGCATCAAAACGGCTCCCATGGCAAACTTGCTGGCATTGGTTTTGATCTCAAATGGCTGCTGCAAATCTGGCAACATCAGAACTGGGGCTGTGCTAATCCTTTCCTTCAAAGTATCGAAGGCTCTCTGATGTTTGCCTCCCCACTGGAAAATATTTGTGATGCTTGTCAACGCATGTAATGGCTTAGCAATGGAGGAAAACCTAGAAATGAATTTCCTCCAATACTGAACCGCACCCAGAAAACTTCTGATTTTAGTAATGGTGTTAGGCCATGGCCAATTTACAATGAAAACAACTTTGGCTGGGTCCACTCGCAGGTGGCCTCCACCAATAATATGGCCCAGATATACTAAAGAAGTTTTAGCAAACTCACATTTAGACATTTTTACCGAAAGCTTCTCCTTCTTCAGTACATTTAAAACTTTCTTCATATGTACAATATGCTCTTCCCAGGTTTTGCTAAACACTAGGATATCATCCAGATATACAATTACAAAATCATCAATGAAAGGTCGAAAGACATCATTCATGACCCGCATGAAAGTAGCAGGTGGATTACAGAGTCCTAAAGGCATCACAAGCCATTCATACAAACCCTGTTTTGTTTTAAACGTTGTTTTCCAGGCATCATTTTCAGCAACCCGGATTTGATGATACCCACTACGCAGATCCAATTTTGTAAAATAAGTTGCATGTTTCAACTGATCAAGCAAATCATCAATGCAAGGAAGAGGATACCTGTTTTTAATGGTGATTTTGTTAAGGGCCCTATAGTCGATGCACATCCTCCAAGACCCATCCTTATTCGGAACCAAGACTATAGGGGAGCCACAAGGAGAAGTACTTGGCCAGATGACCCCCTTCTCAATCAGCTCCTAAACCTGCTTCTTGATCTCCTCATTCTGCATTACAGACATCCGGTACATGGCTATGTTCGGGAGTGGCACATCCTGCTGCAAATGTATCTCATGCTGAATCTCCCTCTTTGGTGGTAACCCTTTCGGATCTTGAAACAAATTATCATACTCAGAAATGATTTCAATCAGTTCATATTTATACTTAGGCTCACACTCTTCAAAAGATTTAGAGATCTCATCATTTTTCATCTTAACCATCATTAACACAAAATTCTTACTAGCATTTACCAGCCTCTTCATTTGTCCTGCAGAAAATATTGCTAGATTTATTTTTGTCTTATGTGCTCGTACAATATACTCTACACCATCTTTAAAAAGATGATACTTATTCTACTCTCTATAAAAGAATGCTTTCCGGTCATACAAATATGGACTCCCAAGTACAATTCCACAAATGTCAAGTGGTACTACATCTAGTTCTACCTCATCCATAAACTTTTCAGTGATTGCAAATTTTAATACACATTTATTTGTAACTTGCAATTGTGTATCATTAGTAACCCAACCAAGAGGATAGGGTTTTTCATGAGGCATAGTAACTAAATGCAATTTCTTAACCACTTCTTCTGATATCAGATTTACTTGTGAACCACTATCAAACAATGTATCAATCTTTGTGTGATTTGTAATGACACGAACATGAAACAGTGCACTTCTATTTTTATCATTTTGCTTGGAAGTAGATGGCAGACTTGTACTTGCACTAGAACTCGATTTTGCATCAATGGGAAGTGAGATACTTTTATTCTTACCCTGGATTCCGACGGCTGTAACCTTTGTTTCATCACCTGAGTCGGATCCCAAGTCTTGAATAACTGCTGCAGTAGCTTTTTCTTTTCCTTTATCTTTATTTCCTTCGTACTTCTTTGGCCTTAACTCCGGATGAAGTTTCCAACACTTAGAGACATCATGTCCCTTCTAACAATGCGAACATGTAGGCATTTCACCCTCTTTTTTAACAGTAGCCATCTTCTTTTTCCCCTTCAATTTGCTATCATTTTTAAAGGATTTCTTCACAAAAGTATCATTAGCATGCTTACCCCTAGCTTCTAAATGTGTAGCTTGAACACATACGTCATCCAAGGTACTGGGGTTAAACATCAACAAGGTATGTTGCAAATAAGAATGCATACCACCAATGTACTTAAGAAGAGTTTCCTGTGTATCCAATGCAACATTCAATGCAATCGCCCTCTTTCTAAATTCATGAGTATATTCTTGAATGCTTTGTCCTTTAGCTTGTCTAAAAGTTTGCTAGCTCATTATTAATTGTTGCATATGACCTAAAGGATAAAATTGCTTCCTTAATACTTCAATGAATTCATTCCAAACTGAAATATTTTTACCATTCTTTCGAATATCTTGTTGAATCTTGCTCTCCCACCAAGTAAGAGCCATTCCACTCATTCTCAAAGCTGCCAATTGATTCCTGGAAGGGTCATCAGTAATGCCCTGCACCCTACAATATACTTCAAGCTGCTTGATCCAACTGTCTAACTTTTCAGCATCTAAATCTCCATTATAAATAGGTAATTCAAATTTAACATCCAATTTGAAATAAGGAATATTAGGATTTTAATGAGAAGTATGAGAAAACGAGAAAGTTTGATGGGTTTCAGGAGGATCACCATCACCTCCTACTCCTTTACCCTTTTCTTCCTTCTTCACTTCTGCATCTTTGGATGAAGAACCTTCTTCTTTCTTCTTCCTTTCTGCTCGCTCATCGAGTATAATTTCCATCATGGCTTTCATGCTCATAAAAGCCTCCAAAAACTCGGTTTCTGACATAACAGGTTTTTCCCGTTCTGTATGTCCTTCTTCTTCCCCTCATGGAGAAGTCATGGTTCTTGAGAATGTTCTCCTTGAGCCAATATCAGGATCACCTTCAATTAATTCTCCTTCACCAAGCTTTAACCTGGACCTGGTAAGCATTCACAAACTTGCACAAGCAGTTAACTTGCTTTGATACCATAACATGATCCGTCGGACCTCAACTTATGTGCATTTAAAAGTTTATTTAAAGAATACGTTTAATCAGTTTACTTAATTCCTGGAATAGCATTAACATCAACTGAATGCTTAGAAACAGAAATGAATAGCAAATTGTAATAAAACCAAGCTGAAACAGAAAGAGAACAGCAACTACGACAAGAATGAGAAAATGAACTGAGAACAGTGAAACTGGTAAACAGATATAAAGAAGAAACACAGAATCAGAGAGTCACAGACAGAAGTTGATAACGGAGTTCACCCCCTCCACTAGGCTACGTCTCCAGGTCCCTCTCCAATGGGTACCGATCCAATTAATCTCTTTAAGATGGTACAAAATGGTTCTGGAATCAACTTCAGCAACCGTAAACAGAATGTTGTACGAAGTCTTTAAGACCTCTCTCCTAGAAAATTACAATTAGCCTTCCGCAGGCAAAGAAAACTAAATTATAACAGAGAATGTCGACTTCAAAAAAATAGTGTCTGTGTACTTCACAGCAAATCCCCAAGTTTCTCATATAGAAAAACGAAGCTCTGTGCTCTAACACTCTGTGTCCCCTTAAAGTGGCCAGAATCGCCTATTTAAGCGTTCAGTGGGAGGATAAGTAACGGATTCACCTCCCTCCTTCATTACAGCTATTATCTTCTTTATTATCATTACAACCATATGCTAAAACTGAACCATGCAATCCCGCCAAATCGCTGCCCAAGAGTTATGTTACCACGACGTTTCAGATCCCTGAAACGTTGCAACCAACTCCATGCTCATACACTACCTTAAAACACGTTGCAACGACCGCTACTGGGCTATGCCACATGTAACATAACCGTTTGATGTCACCATCAAATTCGCAACATATAAATGTCGCAGCATATAAGGACTTCGTCATATACCCGATCCGCTGTCGCAGCATATGCCTAACCTCCACGAACCATTCGATGCTCACTTGACGGTGCACAACTGCACGGCCCCTACATAACTGCGCGGCATGCGATAAGCTGTGTGGCATGCGATAAGTTGCGCGGCATGTGATAAGCTGTGTGGCATGCAATAAGCTGTGCGACATGCAATAAGTTGCGCGGCATGCGATAATCTGCGTGGCATGCGATAAACTGTGCGGCATGTGCATATAATGGCTAGCATATGAGTTAAAACCATAGATTAACTACTATTGTACCATATTGGATCAGTGTAACTTGAAGATGAATAATCCTCCGGATCAATTACACATTTCAAACAATGAGATATTTTCCTTAGCCTTTTTAATGTCTTCCACAATATCATACCCCATCTCATGCTCTTTGAGATTTATCTTGACATTATCAATTTGTTGAGGCCTGGAAATTCGTAGGAGACAACAGCAACGGATTCTCCCCAGTCAATGTTCCCAATTATCCCATGACTATTTGGTGTAGGGAATCTATCTGGTTTGCGGTCCGGCTACCATAGGTCAAGTACCAAAAATAAAAGGGTTTACCGGTTGCGGCCCGATCCACTGTATATATTTTTGTATTTTTTGGCTTAAAGTATGATATGCAAGTGCCTATTCAACATGCATACTTGATAAAGAATGCCAGGAGTATTCACAATGTGATGCGCAGGTTCTTACCTCTCATCTTAAACTCCCAAGCATCTAAATCACACACATTGCAAGAAAATAAATACTAACTAGGCTATCTTTAGAGAGCTAAATATTAGTACATGAGTAATGCAATACTGTCCACGTGTTATGGAAAATCACAGATAGTTTCCTTTATAACCAAAACATATAAACATGAATAAAAGTATACATGACAAGATATCTCATCAACAGTTAAAAAATCCCATTACTCATAGTGGAAAACATCACAGGATATACTAGAGAACATTCAGGCAAGAACATAGGTTCAGGAAGTTAGAACGCTCTCACAGTTAATGAAACACAGTCGAAAATGAAGTAGTTCCCATTCAACATCATTCATTTTATCACATTGAGACATTCCACATAGCACCTTCTCCGATAGGCAAAATTTGCAATATTTGATTGTAAAAAAAAATAGTTCCTCTTACAAACAACAGTTCACAAGTTTTTCCAGGGAAAAAATCCCATGTAAGTTCTAACTTTCCTATATTTAAACCAAATCAGCTAATTGCTTGGACTTCCCCCAATCGTGTGAACTTTGGGTTCCTCCAAATCGTTTAATATCCCCATTTTTTTCTTTTCTGCGAGTACTCATGATTCACTTCATGCGTTACTTTTTTAGGATATTCGGCAAAGCGGGATCCGCTTGGTAACTAACAGATCTTTCCAGGCCTAGGATTTTGTCACCATTGATTCTGCTACTCTGTCTCCCCGCTATGTCCCCTCGTGGTAGTAATTTATAAAAAATCTCTCGAGTTCATCTACAATTACACGACATGTATCATTAATCAGGACTGTATTTTTCAATAAAACCAAAATGCATCAACAAAACGACTAGTCATCAAAAGAGGCCTTATACTGTCATAAAAACCTTAACAAACGCCAGAACCATTGTCTTGTCCATAAGGGTTTAAAACTGACGAAACGGCAGGGAGAGAAAACTTATCGACGGCTTCAAATACTAAAACCTCGGTCGAGGTAGTCTTACCCATAGCCGCGCAGACGAATATCCAACAGGCAATGGGACCTGCGAGAACGTTAAGTTCATCAAAGTTGGAAAAGCTAGACTCAAAATCTAGGTGAAAAAGTCTCAGTCGACGATCGGAAGGCCATCAACGTCGGACACTCAGTGCGTTACACGGCCGTAAGGGCGGAGGGGGAAAGACTATGGCCTCCGATCCAACACAAGGTGACGAAGACCCGACAAAGCATCGACGGGCGGAGCAGTTGTATGTCGGATACTTAGTTTATTTAAAAGCCGCAAGGGTGGAAGATACACAGACTAACTCCTTCGATAATGTGAATCAAGCCAAACAACAAAGAAGTTAAGGTCTTCATTCGATTTCCGCAGTGGAGGATCCCTAAGGAAAGATGGTGTCGATAAGTTGCTTAAATGACTTCTGAAACAGTGGTTAGCACAGGAACTAAGTTCCCGAGAGGAAAATGCAGCTCGATGGGTAACAAAAAAAACTCTAAACTCCGCGACCCATAGCAGCTTCAGACATAAGGACTTTTTTTTACAACAGGAAGAGAGTTAACCTCAAAAATAGTCCAAGAGTAAAACACAACAAAAAGTTCATGGATCCAAACAATTCAAGGAAACATTAAAATCATGAGGGGGTCCAAAATTAGAAACTTTAGGGGAAACAGTTGCAGCTGCAACAATTGGTGACTACCTGGTGAACCTAGATCTCTGGACTATTATTCCTTGAGTGATAGACTATTTAACAACAAACGAACCTATTGAATTCTTCCAGCTATCTGGATTTCTCAAATGCAAATATATGTACCTTTAATCATTGATGATAGTCCTATTTGGGAGAGTGGAAACCAGGATTTTCAAGTCAAGATAACTCTTTTGAGGACGAAAGATGAATTTCATTTGTTACCTCTGTCTTCAGGTAGCTTCCAGCTCGGACACCATAGGAATGTAGCCTAAGGTAAACAGAAATATTCATTTGTTCCTCATTCCCATGCCATTTTTCACTTTTCGTGCTTTTGAACTTTTGTTCTTTTCGTATGAGTCCTCCTGCATGCCTTTCTTTCTGAATTTTAATTCAGGCTCCTCTATCCCTAGTGTCCTTTTGTGTGAGAGATATATTCATGTTTCAGCTCACGGACAGAGAGGAACTTTCGGCGATTTAGTACTTATGGCCCAACATTTGTTTTGAGATATAATGCTTTCATAGGAGATTTCGACTCTTATCTGTCTTTTGGCATTCAATCCTTGGCATGGGATCATTTATATATAATATAATGTTTACCTTGCTTCTTTTCCATGGGCCCTTTGCTGTCACTCCTTGGGACATTTTAAATGTGACATGGATGGAGCCTCAAAATAGTATTCCCAACCCTTTGATTCTGGTTTATTTCACAGGGGTTAAGTAGGACTTCAATGTGTACATAGCCACTCGGGAAAACTGCTAAAATGGAAGAAATACTTTTAGATAAACAATAATACATAGTCTTATACCCAATAATTTTAATCATTCCAAAATTTTGATGCTCTCCCTGCAACCGCAGGTTTTCCTCCTTTATTCAAATTAGTAGAATTTAAACTAAAACAAAACTGAACCATACAACTCAAAAAGACGGCCAAGCCAGATTATTTATATACAAGATAGAAGAACACAAAAAAAACTCAGGAAAAATAAGGTTTGAGAACTAAACCATTTACTGGTAAGTTCTCTTCCCACCCTTGTAAATCTTGCAACCTATAAGTTAAGGGGCCAAGCTTTGCTGCAATCTGGAAAGGGCATACCCACAACTGCTGGAATTTCGTGTGTTTTCCTTTCTCATCATGGGGGTGGTCCCACTTGAGAACCAAATCTCCCACCTAAAAATATTTTGTCCCAGCCTTATGTTTATCAAACCGCCTCTTTACTACCTCTTGTTGTCCGAAGGTTTTTCAGCTTCAGAAAAATTCTTAATATATGCTGCAAATCTTTGGGTGAAACTATGCACCTTCTCCTTCCTTTCTTTCTTTAAGGCGCATAGTCCATAGTCCTTTCATGAGAGCTGCATGAGTTTTTTGTGTCGCATACTTACTTCTAAAATCCTCTCAAAGGTATCCCAATCAGGGATAGAATTTACAGGCAAACCAAAGTACCACGATGCTGCAGCTCCTTTGAGGGTGTGTGGGAACAGTCTGTAAACTACATCCTCATACTCCCCAGCCCTTAACCCTTCTATTGAAAAATAGAAACTTTGAAAATGGTCATCTACTAGTATCATCTCATTAGGGTCAAATTTGGGCAGCATCTTTTCAAAAGATTGAGGTAAATCGTGCAAAGGAGGTGTTAGTTTTAAAGGTGATTTGGCTTTCCAGGCAGGTGGTGGATTCGGTGGGTTGGGAGGTTGATTTGCGTTCACGCCTACCATGAGTCTGGGTGGAGAATGAGGGGATGAGGGAGTAGGAGTGTGAACAGGAGAACTATGAGGAGTATCTGGGCCTACTTGATTCAAAGGAAGTACAACTTCCTGTAAGTCTATTTCTACAAGCTCTTCCCAATCCCCAACCAGCACTGAGTCTTCCAATATAGGGCGATCTTTCCTTTTATATTCTCTTCTGGGCAATTCAGGGATGATCGAAAATCCTCCAATATTCTTCACATATGCCCTAGTGTGTCTTCTCAGATTATTAACAACTTCGTTGTCGACAGAATACAAATGTTCTCTACCCCCTTCTTCTGGAATTGGATTATGAAACACACTACTTTCTGAACTATTACTGGTGGAATAGTCTCAGAAAAATGGGTTTCCTCGGCCAGCCATGCACTGGCGGCCCTCCTTCTAGCACCAGAAACTGTTGAGGCCTGGAAATTCACAGGAGACAACAGCAAGGTATTCTCCCCAGTCAACGTTCCCAATTAGCTCGTGACTATTTGGTGCAGGGAATCCATCTGGTTTGCGGTCCGGCTACCATAGGTCAAGTACCAAAAATAAAAGGGTTTACCGGTTGCGGGTCGATCCAACATATATATTTTTGTATTTTTTGGCTTAAAGTATGATATGCAAGTGCCTATTCAACACGCATACTTGATAAAGAATGCCAGGAGTATTCACAATGTGATGCGCAGGTTCTTACCTCTCGTCTTAAACTCCCAAGCATCTAAATCACACACATTGCAAGAAAATAAATACTAACTAGGCTATCTTTAGAGAGTTAAATATTAGTAGATGAGTAATGCAATACTGTCCACGTGTTATGGAAAATCACAGATAGTTGTTCTTATAACCAAAACATATAAACATGAATAAAAGTATGCATGACAAGATAGCTCATCAACAGTTAAAAAATCCCATTACTCATAGTGGAAAACATCACAGGATATACTAGAGAACATTCATGCAAGAACATAGGTTCAGGAAGTTAGAATGCTCTCATAGTTAATGAAACAAAGTTAAAAACGAAGTAGTTCCCATTCAACATCATTCATTTAATCACATTGAGACATTCCACATAGCACCTTCTCTGACAGGAAAAATTTGCAATATCTAATTGTAAAACGAAATAGTTCCTCTTACAAACAATAGTTCACAAGTTTTTCCAGGGAAAAAAGCCCCTGTAAGTTCTAACTTTCCTATATTTAAACCAAATCAGTTAATTGCTTGGGCTACCCCCAAGCGTGTGACCTTTGGGTTCCTCCAAATCGTTTAATATCCCCATTTTTGTCTTTTCTGTGAGTACTCATGATTCACTTCATGCATTACGTTTTTAGAGTATTCGACAAAGCGGGATCCACTTGGTAACTGACAGATCTTTTCAGGCCTGGGATTTTGTCACCATTGATTCTGCTACTCCGTCTCCCCGCTATGTCCCCTTGTGGTAGTAATTTATAAAAGAACTCTCGAGTTCATCTGCAATTACACGACATGTATCATTAATCAGGACTGTATTTTTCAATAAAACCAAAATGCATCAACAAAATGACTAGTCATCAAAAGAAGCCTTATACTGTCATAAAAACCTTAACAAATGCCAGAACCACTGTCTTGTCCATAAGGGTTTAAAACTGACGAAACGGCAAGGAGAGAAAACTTATCGGCGGCTTAAAATACTAAAACCTTGGCCGAGGTAGTCTTACCCGTAGCTTCGCAGACAGATCTCCAATAGGCAATGGGAACCGTGAGAACGTTAAGTTCATCGGAGTCGAAAAATCTAGACTCAAAATCTAGGTGAAAAAGTCTCAGTCGGCGATCAGAAGGCCATCAACATCGGACACTCAGTGCATTACACAGCCGCAAGGGTGGAGGGGGAAAGACTACGACCTCTGATCCAACACAAGGTGACGAAGACCCAACAAAGCATTGGCGGGCAGAGCGTTTGTATGTTGGATACTTAGTTTATTTAGGAGCTGCAAGGGTGAAAGATACACAGACTAACTCCTCCGATAATGTGAATCAAGCCAAAAAACAAAGAAGTTAAGGTCTTCGTTCGATTTCTGTAGTGGAGGCTCCCTAAGGAAACATGGTGCCGATAAGTTTCTTAAACGACTTCCGAAACAACGGTTAGCATGGGAACTAAGTTCCCGAGAGGAAAATGCAGCTTGACGGGTAACAAAACAAACTCTAAACTCCGCGACCCACAGCAGCTTCAGACATAATTAACTTTTTTTTACAACAAGAAGAGAGTTAACCTCAAAAATAGTCCAAGAGTAAAACATGACAAAAAGTTCATGGATCCAAACAATTCAAGGCAACATTAAAATCATGAGGGGGTCCAAAATTAGAAAATTTGGGGGAAACAGTTGCAGCTGCAACACAATTTTATCTTCAACAAGCTTAACAAGTATGTTAATTTTCTTTGGATCTTGACTTGAAATGGTAAATTCTGGTATTTTAACATTTGTAGTGTTCTTTTGTATCTTCTTCATATTTTCCTGAAGTTCCTTGATCTTTGGAAGTATTGAATTGTTTTCTTTTAACAAACTCTGACTTCTTGTTGTCACATTGGTTTCTGATGTTTCCTCTTGTTTCAGAGAACCTTCCTCTTCTGTATCAAACAATGAGACACAGTCCCATAAAACTAGAGTATCCTCCTCATGTTTTTCTGTGGATTGATTATATTTTTCTTCCTCCTTATTAGTTTCTGTTAGTTTGGAGTCCAATAACTAATTCATTACCAACATCATAGAATTTATCCATTGGGGGAAATTCTTCTCAGAATGAGGCTGTTGATGAAAGGTGCAAAAATTATCCATGCCTACATCAGTTAAATTCATTGTTGCAGGACTGTGTGGAGGAGGTTTAGGTTGATTGTTGTCCTCCCTCTTTTTATAGTAAGGTTTATATGATTCATAAGCTTCCTTTTCTAGATCTATCACTCTGTTGGATAGCTTCTGCATCATCTTCAACATCCCTTCAAAATCCTGTGACCGCTCATCCTTAGGCTTAATTAGTAATAAAGGTTTCTTACCTCCAAATTTTTTTTCTTCCGACTGCACAGGATAATTTTCTATGCTCTCCATCTCAACCTCTGCCCTCTCAACTTATTCATAAGTTTCTGATAATGTAGGTTTGACTGATATCTTGGAAAACATGGCCAAGTTAGGCCCTAGAGCTGAAGCATAGTATTCAGTCAGAGATTTTTCAGATGACTTATCAGCTGCAGTAATTTTTTTTAGGTAAGCAGCAAATCTTTGAGTGAAATTATGCACTTTTTCCTTCCTTTCTTTCTTTAAAGCACATAACCCTTTCATTAAAGCTGCATGATTTTTCTGGACTGCATATTTACTTCTAAATATTATCTCAAATGTTTTCCAGTCTATGATTGAATTTGCAGGAAGAGAAAAATACCATGAGGCTGCTGCTCCTTTTAGGGTGTGTGGAAACAATCTACAGACCACATCTTCATGCTCTCCTGCTCATAGTCCTTCTATAGCCAAGTAAAAACTTTGCAAATGATCATATACAAAAATATTTTCACTTGGGTCAAACTTAGGCAACATTTTGTCAAAAGCTTGAGGCAAATCATGCAAGGGAGGTGCCAAATTTAAAGGTGACCTAGCTTTCCAAGCAGGTGGTGGAGGTGGTTGGTTTGCATTTACATGAGCCGTGATTTTGAGTGGAGAATGAGGTGGTGATTGAATAAGGGTCCAACAAGGTGAACAGTAAGGTGAATCTAGACCCAATTTATTCAAAGGCTGGTAAACTTCTTATAGGGCTAATTCTACCAGCTCTTAAAGGTCTTCTACCAACATTGAATCTTCTAATTAAGGGCGATATTTCTTCTGATATTCTCTTCTGGGTAAGAAAGAAATGATAGGTAATCCTCTAATCTTTTTCGCATATGCCCTAGTGATTCTTCTTAAATCATCAACCACTTCGGTATCTATAGGATACAGATACCCTTTCTCTTTATCTTCAGGGGTGGATTTGTGAAACAAACTACTTTCCGAACTATCACCGGTGGAGTAATTTCGAGGAAATGAGTTTCCTCGGCCAGCCATGCACTAGTGGCCCTCCTTCTAGAGCCAAAAATTGTTGAGGCCTGGAAAATCGCAGGTAACAACAGTTAGGGATTCTCCCCAATACACGTTCCCAACTAGCCCGCTATTATTTGGTATGGGGAATCCGTCCAGTTTACGGTCTGGCTACCGTAGGTCAAGTAACAAATTAAAAGGTTTTACCTGTTACAGCCCAGTCCATCGTATATATTTTTAGTTTTTGTGATTAAGTATGATGTGCAAGTGCCTATCTAAAAATGCAAATTGATAGAGATAACGAGGAGTGTCACAATATGATGCGTGGGTTATTACCTCTCGTCTTAAGTCTCTCGCATCTAAATCACACACAGTAAGAAACTAAATTTAACTGACTAACCTATCCCTAGGGAGAAAAATTATCAGATATCAATGAGTAATGTATTTCTACGCATGCATTAAGAAAAATTATAGATAGATGTTACTTATTTCAAAACACATGAACATTAATAGAAATATGAACAACAAGATAGCTTATTGTTTATGACAACTTTCATTACTCATAGTGGAAATTTCATAGAATAAACTAGAGCGCATTCATAACATGAACATAGATTCAATGAGTTAGAATGATCTCACGGTTAATGGACATAAGCTGAAAATGAAATAGTTCACTTTCAACTGATCCATAGCAAAGCATTTGAAACATTCCACCAAGCTTTCTCTAGCAAGAAACTTGTAATTCTTTATTGCAAAAGGAAAAAGTTCTTCTTACAATATACTCTCATAAATGATCTGGGAAAAAGTCCTTTTTACATCTAAACTCTCCTATATTTATACAAAAAAGAAAAACCTTTGGGCTGCCCCTTGACTTTTGGGCTTCCCCAACCTTTCTATCCCAAAATTTTGTCCTGTAGTAAGTGCTCATAATTTATACAATATTTTACATTTCAAATCAAAAATTAAGAGAACTCTTTATGAAGAGGGACCAGCTTGGTCGCTAATGGACTTTTTCCAAGCCTAGGCCTTTGCTGCTATCGATATGCTCAGTAATCTTTTCATCTTTTTGAGATCCTGTTAATATCAGACCCTCACTTTCTTCTTCTCTTTTCTTTATCTTTGCCTTTTCATTTCTCTTTCTCTTCAGTCCTTACTACCTCCTCTGCAGCTTTCTTTGTTTCTTCTTCCTTATTCTTCAACTAATTCTCTACCTCTTCTGCTTTTGTCTTTTAGACATATCTTCTTTACAACAATCACCCAGTCATAAACATAGCATGTCCTTTGGCCATTTAGCTTTTACCAAAATAACAAAACCTGTATCAGTCTATTTACCTCCTCCATATGCATTCTGTAAAATAAACTATACACAGTATTACTGTATGAAAAGAAAGAATGAAAAGGCAAAGAAAATATTGCAAGTTTGTGTCTCGAAATATTCAAAGTCCCCATCTAAACTAACTCGAAATCCTCTGATGAAAGCATGAACCATAACAATGTAACCACCAATCCTCAAAACACCGAACCCTAAACTGCGCTCTTCATGTCGAAAAAATCCTTGACTCGACCAAAACCCACGGAAAACCTCTGCCATCCCATAAAATAGAGTAAAAGCACACAAAAACAAGGACTGGAGGAAAAACGCAGGTTTCAACACGGATAAAAGATAAAATACTGCTCCGCAAATATATAACCATCGACGATCGGAAGCACTAAGCATCGGGCGGATAGTTCACTATGCAGCCACAACGGCAGGCAGCAGACAGACTATGGGTTTCGTGATAACAAAAAAAAATCATCGACAATCGAAAGCTCTAAGAACTATGCGTCGAAGACTCAAACCTGAAGACTTCCGTAGTGTCGGTGATCCTGAGCACTAAACACCACCGATAGTTATGCATCGGCTATCGGAAAATTAATCACTAATACATCGGATCACATAGTCTGATCGATAGCCACAACGGAGGATTCACAAACAACTACAGTTTCACATCGGCGATCAGACCCACCAAGTGCTAAACGTTGGAAATTTAAAACTGAAAGCCTCATAGTGTCGGCAATGCAGAGGACAAGCCCTCCGAAACAGCGGTGTCATAGAGGACTAAACCTCCGATCGCTTGTCAAAAAAAAATTTGATAGTGAAAAACCAAGTCATTTACAATCAAAAAGTTAGAAAAATAAAGGCCATGGCTTCGGCGAGAATAAGAACCATCCATCGGGACTTTCATCGTTTCCCTTCCGAAACGTCGGCGGCATAGAGAACTAGTGCCCCGACTCAAACAATAACAAACTTCTGATAGCGAAAAATCATTGAAAAATCAAAAGTTAAGTTTTCAACTAAAGCAAAAACTCCACGGTTTCCGTGGTGTCGGCGAAAAAGACGGTAGTATTAGATAATTCAACTCTTGAAATAGCTGAAAAATAGTTGACTAAGCTTCCGACGATCAATTTCTTAAGCATAGAAAAATGGACTTACATGACATATATATAAATAAATTAAACAAAAGAAATCAACAAACCTTCTAGACAAAATCAAAAGGAGGGTCCAAAATTTTTAGAAATTTGGGAAAAAGTTGCAACTACAACACACTCGAACAACCCTGAAAGTAAATTCCTCAATCACATACCCTCATAAGCATCCATGTTGTTTTCCATGTACTCAACCTCTTCTGAGCTTAATGCTACTGACTTTTGCTTCCTGCTGAACCAAGACACGACCCCTGATCCAATGCTGAAACAAAAACCTGAAGTACTCTTCTTGTTCTCTACACATCCTACCCAGTCAGCATCTATGAAACTTGCTAACTGCACACTCCCCCTGTGCTCATAAACCAATCCATACTCCATTGTACCTCTGATGTAGTGAAGTATGTGCTTTGTAGCCGTCCAATGCACTCTACAAGGGTTCACCATGATCTGAATCAAAGAGTTGACTGCAAAGCTGATGTTTGGTCATGTTTTAACCAGATACATAAGCGATATGATAAGCTAACGATACAAGGTAGGATCAAATCCATCTTACCCTAATGCATCAATCTTCCTCCATTTGGAAACTAGAGGTATGGACATAGGCTTGCAGTCCTCTATCCTTAATCTCTTCAATATCTCTATTGCATACTTTCCCTGTCCAATGAAGAAGCATCCATCTCTCTGCCAAACCTCCAGGCCCATAAAGTAATGCATCAACCCATGGTATTTCATCTCAAACTTAACTGCAAGGATGGACTTGTTGTCTCTAATCATCCTCTCATATTCTTTCAAAAAGATATCATCAACATATAAAACTAGTATGAGAGGCACCTCTCCTGTCAAGAAGTACAGGTTGTGTTCAGTCTCACTCCATTGAAATCCCATCTCTCATATATAGTTGTCTATCCTTGAGTACCATGATCAATGTGCATGCTTGAGCCCATAAAGAGTTCAATGCAGTCTACATACATGCATATCCTTGTCCTCCACATCAAACCCCTCTGGTTGCTCAATATATACCTCCTCCTATATCAATCCATTGAGGAAGGTAGTCTTGACATCCATCAGATGGACTCGCCAACCCATATCTGTTTCTAAAGAGATAATGGCCTGAATGGAAGAATACCTGGAAACTGGGGCGAAGGTCTCCTCATAGTCAATGCCCTCCTTCTGTGAAAACCCCTTTTCCGCGAAGCATGCCTTGTAATTTTCCACACTTTCGTCTGTTGCATGCTTCATGTTGTAGATCAACCAGGATCCCACCACCTTCTTGCCTTCAGGTCTTGGCACAACCTCCCATACCTGGTTCTTCATGATTGAGTCATACTCCTCAACCATGGCCTCCTGCCACTCATCTTGTTGTGCATCCTCCTCAAAACTGGAAGGTTTAGATTTAATCAACCTTGTCATTAGTGCCATACAATTGAGTCTCTATGGTGGTACACTCTATCTAAAATATCTATGTGGAAGACTCACCTACCTGGACTCCTGAATAGTGGACCTAAACTACTTAGATTATGGCCTAGTTTCTTCTTATTGCGGCTATTGGATGTACTCATCCTACTATTGCTCATCCTCCCCATCAAATATACGAGGATCATGTCCACTTGACTCCCTCTGACTACCAGAACCTATGCCCTATGTCAATACTAGTACCTCTACATCAGGCTCCTCCAACTTGATCCCCATGTCATGTGCTGACTGTTTCTCTGCTGGTAAATCCATAGATCTCTACAAGGCCCTATCCTCATTAAACTAGACGTCCCTACTCACAATGATACTCTTGCAAGCAGAAATGTGAAATATGTATGCCTTTGAAGTCTCTCTATAACAAACAAGTAACCCCTTCCCTCCAAAAGGGTCAAGCTTCTTCCTAGTGTTAGCATGAACATGACAGTAGAAAACACTGCCAAATATGTGAATGTGACTCACATCTAGAAAAGTGCCTGTGAATACCTCCTTGAGTGTCTTCCTCCCCAAAGCTATGTGGGGACATCTGCTTGGAATGTAAAATGCAGTCATGTATGCCTCATCCCAAATAAATAGTGTTAATCCCTGATCAAATAGCATGGCCTTGGTTTCTCCTACCATAGTCCTATTCTTCTACTCTGTAACTCCATTATGTTGTGGGGTATGGGGCACAGTGTTCTCTTTCTTGAGCCGCTCTTCTAAACAATACTCCATGAACTCATTGGAGGTGTACTCACCCGCATTGTCTGTCCTTAACACCCAAATCTTCTTTCATGTTTGGTTCTCCATGAGAATCTTGAAGTCCCTGTTGGACACTATTTTTGGCACCTATTTTTTCTCCATAACCCTTCAAGTCATCTCTTTAATACTCTATATTTAATCAATAAACCCTCATGTTTCATCCATAAGGCCTTTAAATTCAACAAGCTAAGGTATAATTGTTGTTTCTCTTAATGAATCGAATTTTTTAGTTTTTAAAGCATTTAAATCTAAATTTCAATAAAATTACAGATTTTGCTAACTTCTCGTAAATGCTCCTAGCTTTAGATATTTGTAGGATAGTTGGGTGTGATCTGAAACACTCAGAATAATACTTGATTTCCAAGGATGGATTAATTTCTAATGGCTTCATGAAACAGGTTTCATAGGTGTCGAGTCAACGCTGGTCAAATCCAACCACCTGCGCTGCCATGAAGCATAAAAACAGGGTCATTCCGATTTTGCAAAGATTTTTCCTAGTTTTGTGGATCTGGAGGAGAGATTAGGGATAATGACAAGATGTCATTATTAGTTTAGTAGGATTATAGAATTTGTAGTTTTAAACAATTAGTATAAATATTTGAACCTTTTTATGTAATTTCATCCGACAAATGGTGAACACCTGCGTTTGAAATAAATCTTAGACTTTTAATAAGTTGAGTGTGTTGAATTTTACATGCTGTGAGATTCAATTTAGTGTTGATAGTTTTATAAATCATCATGTGTGAGTGAATCAGTGGAGGGCCCCCTATACCAAGCCTGCGTAGTCACTCATTTACTTCATCATTTTACATTGGTATGTTTTGATGTTTCCTGTAGTTTTCTATTAAAAACTTCAAACTGCATTTTACAATCAATTATCAGTTTGTGTGATGCAAGTAGGTTTTTATTTAGTAAGTTGTGTGATGCAAGTAGGATTTCATTAGTTGATAGTATCATATGTTTTCTAATTACTGTCGATTGTTCCAGACCCATTTTTCATTAAAGAATATACTCAGTTGTTGAATAAATCAAACACATTGTGAATTGACTTCTTGTAAAAGAATTCAATGTTTTCCTTCTTTCAACAATGAAGTAGAAATGTTGTAGTTTATGGTTTTGATATTTTAAGTTTTAGCATATTTCATATCTCAGATGGTGATAAGTTTAAGAATGCTAATGAATACACTTTTCATAAGGGAGTTTGGTAGTTCTGAGCTTACAACATTCAAATAGTTTTAGGTTCATTTCTAAAGCATGGTGTGTTTTAAACTAGTCTAGTTCTAAGTCCAACATATTTTGGATGTGCTTCTAATTCTTGGGATTCTGGATAGACAATTTAAATTTACGCTCTGATTTACGATAGTAGATTAGGCCAACAGTCCCGAAACCTCTCAAAGAACTCTAATTTGGCCTTCAGGAAATAGATCCAGGTCTTCCTGGAATAGTCATCAATGAAGGTCATGCGGTAATTGTAACCAATGAATGAATGGACACTCATAGTTATGCATACATCTGAATGCACCAAGTTCAAGGGCTCCTTAGGCTTGTGCTCATTCTATGGGAAAATATTCTTGATGTTCTTCCCCAAAGCACAACCCTTGCAATGGTTATGCTTCTCCTCCTGTACCTGAGGAACTCCAATGACAACCTGTCTCAAGTGCCTCAGTGCTCCATGGTGTAAGTGTGTCATCTTCCTATGCCACAACTCACCCTAGCTATTGTTGCTACTGACTAGATCCTTTGCAGGCTCAATTTGTAGTCTATACACTTTTATGCTCATGATGTCAATCACCCAATCCAAGATCCTATCTGACCCCTTGGGCTTGATATACACTCTATGGTCACGAAACTTCACCTGATATCCCTTGTCCTCCACAGTGGTGACTAATATAAGGTTCTTGATCTATCCTAGAACACATAACACATCAACAAAACTAAGGGGTTTTCCAGACTCCCTCTGAAATGAAACAGTGCCAAATCCCTGTACCTAATACCGCGCATCATCACCCAACTCAATTTGGATCCCTGTTCCACACTCCTGCAATTATCTGAAGAACATCTTATGTCCAGTCATGTGACTAGATGATCCACTGCTGATGTACCATATACGGCTCCCTATGGTGCTTTCCTTGCAAGCTATCAAGCAAAACTACTCATCGAAGTTCCTGCTGAAGTCCTCCACCTCTGTAGATCCATCCATTTGAGTATTACTCTTCTTCTTCATATCTAGGAACTAGGAAGAAAAGTGTCCCTGCTTGTGGCAGATAAAACACTTGACCTTTGAAACTTCAAGTTTCTTATTTCCATCCTTATTCCTTGTTTCCTTCCCTTTTCTCTTCCTTGTCAGGCCTAGAGCCTCCTCATCCACAATCTGTCGGGCACTACTGGATGAGACTAATCCTTAACTCATGCGAGTCTCCTCCTGCAAAAATTCATCGCATAGTCTCTTCCAATCAGGGAGCCCTAGCCACAACACCTGTGACAAAGGTGTCCCATGGCTTAAATAAGCCATCGAGGGCTATTCGAACTAGCTCCTTTGCATCCTGAGTCCTAGATCCAACGGCTCCAATCTCATCCCCGATCTATGTGAGCCTTGTGAGATAAGGCACCACTCCTTCTCCCTTGTCCACCTTGGTGTTTCACATCCTCTCGTGCAACACCATCTTCTGGTTCTCGTTCTTGCTCTCGTACAGACTTTCCAAATCCTTCAACATCTCTGATGCATTCTTCTTCCTAGAAAGGTGAGCACTATGTGGTCCTTCACCCCATCCAAGATGATCAACATGGCTATGGAATCAATCCTCTTCCAAGATGATAAATCTATCGGATCTATGGGTGCAACCTTCGTGGACTCAATGTGCTCCTCTACATCATTGAAATCCAAGATCCTTGTGATCCTTTCTTTCTATGTAGAAAATTTATGAGCACCCTGGAATCTATCCTCAACTCTCAACTGCATGACCATACTCCAGTGTACCTATCAAACCCTAGATTTGCAATCTAGGTTTGTGTCTTCAACTAGATCTGCCCCTGATCTATCACTACTACTGCGAATCTCTAGGCTTTAGCTCACTAAAGCTCCAATACCATGTAAATTTTCCTTTAAAGCACAACTAGGGCTAAAACAATATATTTAATTGATTATTGAAATAAACACACATGCACTTCTTTACTAGTATGCAGTGGAATATAAAGTATTGAGAAATAATTCACAACATCAATCACATCAAATAGAAACGACATAGACTTTTTGGGTAGAAATCCCCAAACAAAACCCAAGATGGGAAAATCGGCGCATCGGTATGAGAAGATATTTTATTGAGAAAATATGGAGCTTTTACAAATCAAAAATTTCAATTTATTCCCTATATGGAAAATCAAATCACCCAAAACACACTGAGAAAAACCTGGACGTAGGCACAGATCCCAAGGTAGTTGTACGGCTATTATTGTACATTCCTTCTCTATACGATGGTATGTTGTACAGTCTGTACAAAATTCGTACATCCTACTATATGGATCCGTACGGATGTACAATGTCTTTTTCTACAGGATCCTTGTTGTACGATCCCTCTGCCTGTCTCTCTCCTCTGTCTTTGGGTCTCCTTCTTGAATTTCCTCTCCTTCATCTTCTTCGCCAAAATTCTCTCTCTCTGCTTCTTCCTATGTCTCTATCAGAATGCAACTGTGTCCTCTCCACCATTTGACCTTTCTTATATAACTTTATGCTAAGGGGAAACGCTATTTTCACTTTCACTTTATAAAAATTGTTTTCATAAAGTCAATTAATAATTATATCACTTTAATTTATTTTCCAAAGTAAACTTAGGAAAATTAAATTAAATACAACTGGTTTCCCGATTTAAGTCTTCTACATGCAAGGATACATGCATGCGGGAATACCTTCCTTGTTGCTACTATTTTAACACTTTTGACAATGTCAACGCCATATTGTAGAAAATCAATCACAACAAGCATAATAGATAAAATAGATGAAAAAGCTACAGGGGCAATCACATCGAGCATAAAATATAGATCGAAAAAAATGCTACAATGGGAATTTGAGTCATCAAAAATAATCCGTTACATCAGAAACTATAATTTACACAAGACAAACATACTAGCGGATCGACTAACATTAAGGCAGTATTCCATGAGAATTTATTCCCACAAAACAGAAATAAGTCTTCTAAGCTTGGGCCCAACAAATCAAGAACTATAACATTATAATATCCTTATGTCCCAAACCATATGATGTTTGGGATATTAGTTGCAATTTCAAATCACAATTGTTTATTAATTAATGAACTTAATACTATAATTAGAAAAAAGAGGAATCGAGAGGGGAAGTTCATCTACCTACTCCCTCCATAAAGAAGTCTATACACTTTAGATTCATACATCAACTGTGGGTGACTTGTCTTCACTTGCTCCTGAAGAATTCATTGAGGAACTCAAATTAAGGGTTTTCACGGTCATTTACAAATACATATTTTTTCCACTCAAATATTTATGATCTATTTGAACCAACAAAGCCTGCTGAACAAAAAATTGAAAAGTAATATGATTGATGAGACACATAATCCCTTAAAAAAATTGTACAAGCCTTGACAAGGCAGGGTTGGTCTAGTTGTTTCTAGTGGTTTTTGCAAGGTTGATGCTCTTAGAAGCATATTGTCATGTTAATTGTCTTAAAGAAACTCACTTCCACTAGACAACAATTACAATGGAAACAATCAATTCACACAAAACACCTGAAAATCACAGAGGTGTAGTATATAGGTGCATGTGTCCTATCAGAGTGCACGATTCGAAAGGAAAATTTTCAACAACGGGGATTAATTCCTTCGAAAATTTGAATAGCACAACTCAAAGACATCATGTGTTTCCATTATGTGGGGTGGGGGTGAAAATAAAACCCTTACAACTGAGGTTCCACAATTGCAGTGTTAACTTAAAAGTAAACTCTTATTGAGTATAACTGGAATATAAATGAAAGTAATACTCAGTTTCAAACATGATTTATGCTGGTTAAATTCAACTCAATATCAACAACTCTACGATCAAGCAATATCCTGATTTATATTTCGAAACCAATTTCATGTTATGTGATGGATCCATGTCATGTAGGGCACTATTACTAACGATAATTTAAATTAAATATCCCTTTCTAAAATCATCCATCTGGGCAGGCCACTACTTTCTATAACTAAATTTTATTTTATGGTATTTTATAAATATTTTAAATTAAGTCAGAGGGAGTTGTGGCTCCAAGGCCACTTAAGGGTACAACCTTCCCAAACTGTTAGTTGTTAGGTCCACTTGGTTGCTTCATAGCCAACTATACCTTACATTGACACTAAGTTTGATTGCATGCCCTAATTTGTGAAAACTGGAGCTTCCATTATCTCCACAAAATCAAAACTTGGCAAAGAAAACAAATAAATAAATAAAATAAAATAAAGATGAAACCTCCAATTGTGTATCAAACAATTTTAACCATAAAATGGAAACCTAGTATTAAAAGATAAAATTCCAATCATATGATGCTCGCTAATGTGAAGCTTTAGGAATAACACATTGCTTTCACATCGATATGAATAATTCGATGGCAAATAGATTGTTGGGATTAACCCTGTGATCACTCAAAAGATTCAATTTTTTTTAATAATTATTAATAAAACTTAAGGAACTGGAATACTCGATTTGTGTGGCCATATGACACATTAAAATATGGCTTCATGATTAGGGTTTACCAATTAGAAATCACTTCAATAGGGAAATTGGTAATCAAGTTGCATGTGTCGTTGACTTAGACTAGAGGTTGGCATGATCTCATGCTTCCCAAAATCATGACTTGATACCTGAATCAATTCACTATTTCCTGCTTCATTTATTGAGCTAAATATTGCTATTTGATTGGTGATTTGATGTTAAGATTTGATAATCATTCATATCTAAAGACAACAACATTTTTTTAGATGTCATCCCTGTTGCCGCCTTTCACACACCTAGGTCACGTGGCAGAAATCTTCTAGCCACTCGGTGTGTCCTTGGGGACGAGTCTCGAGTCAATGTTGTCACCTTGTTCTTGACTCCTCTGTTTAGGCTCAACTCCTAATGAATCCAAGGGGGATAGACCCTATTATGTTACTAAGGACAATTTACTTAGTAAGGTGATGTTAAACTGAATGAGTTACTTAGGAGTTTGAGATTTAACTATAGATAATCAAAGATGGCAAGATACAAAAATGAACACACGAAAGCACAATGTTGAGACACAATATATATATAAAGCAAGAAAATAACCAGTGTCTTAGAATGGAGTCAAAAAATAAGATCAATGTACTTGCATGTGCTTGGATTGAATGTTTTGTGATTGCCTCTTGGTATGTTTTAAGTTAAATTTGAGTTGTGAGTTGATTACAATTAGGCAAAGGGGGGACTCCAGATATACCCGAGAGTACTTGGAGTATGTCCAAAACTAAACCTTCACGGCTACCCGCAAGGAATATGTGGGCTGAATGGAGTCTCTAGGGATATTTTTCATAACGCACATGTTAGGGTGTGGTAGAGATCAGCGCCCCAAGGTCACTTTTCAGAAGTTCCTGCTTCCTTTGGGTATTTTTCCACCATGATGGTTTGATCTAGGTGTTGGATTTTCACCTGTTGGTTTGTTAATTTGGGAGAGTGAATCCTAATTATACTAGTCACTCAAGTGCTTTTGATATAGCTTGACTGATCAGATGAACCGCAGCCAAGTGTAGAGCATACACACTGGAGTCTTGTCAATTTTAGTAAATTTTACAATGGGTGTTCTTGTTTAAAAGAAAACCCTCCAAGAACCTCTTTCGATCCGAGTGGATCTCAATCGAGGAATCGAGGAGGGGTTAATTTTATAATAGCTGAAAAACAAATGATGGAAAAGAAAACAGATACACAATTATAGTTTCCTAATTAGTCCTACCATGAATCTCTTTCCCCTTTCGGGTCAATCGGGAAATCGTGGGGTAAGTATTACGATTACTTTGAAATATAAAATATGGAATATGAAATTGATAATGAAATAAAGTATACTACCCTGCAGATTAGATCAATGCTATTTTGAAAATAAATGAGCAAAAAAGCAACAAAAAGGACACCGACGCAAATCCCCCCAGGGGGGATGGGGAATGGGATCGAAAGAGCCTATTCAAAAAATATTTTTATTAAAAGTGGTTAAAATATCAGAGAACTGATATAATTCCTCTTTATCCTTATATGGAGTGAAATCAAGATTTTACAAAGTGCAAAAATTAAAGGTTTTGGTCAAATGGGAGACCCCTGGGGGGATTTGAACGCTCCCGAGGCCACTTCCGAACAGCAGATTCCTTTATTTTTTGTCAAACCTGATAAAAACCAGCAAGCATATAAGACTGAAATATTCCCAAAAGCACTCTTAAAACACCTTTGGGTCAGCTCACTTTTAACCAAAAAGGTAAGCTGAAAACTAGTTAAAAGGGGAAAACAGGAACCAAGGAAAGCAGGCTTTCCTTGGGATCTTGGCTTGCATTTTGGGAAGCCAATATGATGTGCAATTTAATTGCAGAATATGAACTTTTAACTTACATCAAAGGAAACTGCCTTAACAGCAAGCTACAAATTTTCATTAAAATGCTTGCGAAAATATGGTAATTTTAGCTAGATCTCTTGAAATGTAACTTTATATGCAAAACAAAACTAAGATCTAGAATTAGGAAGGGATATTACTATCTATATCTATGTGTAATTTTCTTAATGAGATAGATCTGGGTAATAAGAAACCTTAATAGTAACCAATTTGAAGGAAATTTAAGATTTTTAAAGGAGAAAAAGGGGAAGAGAGGTGCTTGTTGTTGAAGCCGATCTACAGAGGAAACTTGGTAATGAAGCACCGAGGGGCACGATCTTAGCAATATCTGTTGGAAATCAATGGAATCAAACCTGAACCATAGATCTTCCAGTCACGAAAAACATGTAAGCTACACAACAAATCCTGCAAACAGAACCATTAAATCTGAAGATACATATGAGAAGTAGATGATACAGCATGCAAATAATATTATTTAGCATCCAGGTATTAGCTCATTCACACATATGCAACAAAATAGAAGTAAGTAAGCTTACTTACAATGATCTATCCCTATGATTTCAACAACCATTCAAGCAGACAACAATTAAGTGCAAGAAATTGAAAAAATAGCAGTTTCACCTCGAATGCAGCATGACAATGATAATCCACACATGAAAGGTACTCCACAATTGAGCCTCCAAAGCTTCTCTTTATTTCAACAAATGATGATCAATACATAGTTACAATGGTAATCCCTTCAATCCAGCTCTAGCTATCTTGGAAGAGGAAGCCTCAGCCAGGATATATACAAAATACAGGCCATCCAGCCCAAGGGGAGCGTAATTCCTCATGGAATCAAATGAAATCAGCTGATGGAGAGTCCATCAATGTAGAACTGAAGCTGAACTGAGACTACTTGTCAACCGAGGGCTTGATTGAGCTGACACATCAACCGCATACACCGACACATCAATCCACAGAGCATCCAGGAGAATCCACATGTGTGGAGGAGAGACAGAGGGTGCAATTCCCCATGAAGACAACTGAAGATCAACTCTGGATCTGATTTGATCACCTCTTTCAGTCAAGGATTTGTCAAATCCAGTCAATCTGCTTCAGATATGACTGATTTCAATCAAATCGGCTGAGAATCCATTGATTTATGATTTTGGATTTGCTCCATTATTCATCAATTTATTAATTAAAATAATCAATAATTGATTTTTGGGGATTTCTGACCCGAGAGATGGAAAATCACTCAAAACTAGGAAATAGTGGGTCCATGGGTTTACATGGTGCTTTTAGCTTGAAAATGAGCACCTACATGACTGAAACTGATTATTTGGCCCACTTTTATTACAAAATCAATTTTTCCAATTAAACTATTAAAAAATAGCCTAAGTTTTTCAAAAAATTAAATTTTTAATAAAAAAACACTAAAAAAACTAAAAAATTGAAAAATTGAAAAACACCTAGGGGGACTTATACATGTTCATATGACTCAACCATGATGTCTAGCATGTTTATACATTGACACATAGACTCTAATAACCTCAATATGCCTAAATGCCAAGCCGACCACCCCAACTTTGGAGGTATGGAGTGAAAAACTCAGAAATTATCAGTCGTTTATTCAACAACCAATAATAACCAAGGGAAAAAACACCCTAGGCTGATCGGATTGACAAATAAATTCTAAGAGACCGAGTCTTTTATAGACACTATTGTTATAGCGGATTTCACCACACTAGGTGAATCACACATTGTATGGCCTTCCCCTATCCCGCTGCAGACTCATTATTCCCTATGGACCATTTATTGTCTTTTGATGTATCATTGACCATCCCTAAAAACATTAGAAAGATGATATATGCGGCCTTTTCCCCGATAACCGCATACATACGCGGATATTCCCTCTATAGTCGCGTACATCGGGATGTGTGCATAATCCAAAACTGTTGGACCGTTCCTTGCCTTGAATCCGACTCATATGACTCCTGGCCTTCCATATGCCTTGGGATCGCACGAATTCGACCTTTTAGTATCACTTTGGAAAGCTATATAAGGAACCATTGAGACATTGAAAACAATAAGATAGAATTGAGAGTACCGAAACTATAGTCCATTGTTTCCAGAACTATACTTGAGTCTGCATCCCTTTGTCCCTTTGGAGCACTGTTGTGCTCTTCCCTAGCTTGCCTTTGTTAGTGAGCTTGCTATCGGAGTGATGGAGGATTGAGGTGGTGGAGGCCCAAGTGGGGGATTCAGTTTCTCCGGTTCGCAGACGTGCCGTCAGAGGTTGTCACTTGTAATGTCTGATTCATATTAATAGAAATATATTTTCCTGTCCAGTAATGTGTATTTGAATGAATGTTGCATCCATTGGAATATGTCAAATGCTTATACATTATTGATTATATATGCTAGAATAGATCTAACACCATGAAATATAGTATGCTTGTATTGTTTACTTGTTGTTGAGGACGTGCTATAACAATTCAAGCTGAAGATTGGAAAGCTCAACGGGGATCTACTTCAACCGTCCGGAATAAGGTACGAGGTTCGATCTTTTAGTGTTAGATGCTTTTATTTCTATTGCATATTGGGAAAGATTGATTTCTGGAGTCTAGCTGTCTGTTGTGGTACCCCAAGCCATAGGAATTTCTCTCCGTAACAACTATCATGCTAGAACATTTATTACAATTCCCCCATGGGGTATGAACATGTGATATAGTACAACAAGCACTTCCCAGAAGTACTTCCAAAGGTCCTCTGAAGTATGGACAAGTTATCCTTGTCCGATTCACCAGGATCACTTGATAAAAAACCACTAAGTACAACTTAGGTGGTAACAATCCCAAAACCATCGTTTGATTTTTTTTTCATTGATCTTTGAGAGTTGTGTAGCAAGATGATAATTGATCTTAAATCCTCCATGCCTAAATCCTAATACTTTGCCTTAAATGTGGGATTCACTCTGCATTGATTTCTTATAAGGTTGTTGTTGCAGGTTCAGAGATGCAAGCGCTTTGACAATCATATTCACACACACCAACACAACCAATGGAGCAGGTGGACCACAACCATTGAGATTCCAAAAATATTTGAATTTAAATTAAACCAAGTCATATTTCATTATTACAGATTTCAATGGCTAGCATGCTTGAGACATTAGCTGTCATTACATATTTCAATGGCCACCATGCCTGAGACATTAAATTTTGTTGACGTATTCCAACCACCAGGGGGTGGGCAACACAAAACGAGGCAGACGTTAACGCAATTTAAATAAATATGCTTTTAAAAATTATTTTTCATATAAATTCTAAAGAACAATGTGAGCCAAACGAACATATACTACCAAAATATTTGGAATAGTATATAAAAACGCATTTGGATAAAAGAATATATGTATAAAAGTATGAGATAAGATATATGATTTACATTTACATTGGCAAGGCTTTATTATGCATTTTCAGATGAAATGGTACATCTCTTTACTTTTTTATAATTAACTAATTAATCATTATTAATTATTAATATATATTAATATTAATAATTACGTCGATAAAAGTTTTTATTTGAGATTTGGGGTGGACTACGGCCTATGCTTTTTCATCTATGGAGGAGGATGAGACAAGTGTACTCTCGAGATTGATTCTATGGTAGTCGTTCAAAATTCAAAATAAACAATTATTAAAAAAAAGGAATATAAGCAATAAATGGTAGCTAGCTGATGAATGGATAACCAACAGTTCATGACAGATAACTAGAAGAATGCAAGATAAAAAGAAAAATAATATAAAAAATAATTGATAGTTGATAAATGGATAACATGAAGAATGTGGATGATAAAATGTAGCTAGGCATCGGTAACACACGGTTGAACCCGTTTAACTAGAATAATATGAGAAATAAAATAATATTTCCAAAGTGTCTTCCATTCTATATGTCAACCATTTGATCCCTATCGGCGTGATCTGACCACAAACTATGTGGGTGTGCTAGTTAATATTGATATTTAATATTTGCGTCGATAGGCGTTTTTATTTGAGATTTCGGGTGGACTACGGCCTATGCTTTTCATCTACGGACAATCATGAGACAAGTGTATTGTCGAGATTGATTCTATGGAAGTCATTCAAAATTCAAAATAAACAATATATATATAATAACTGGTAGCCATGCATGGATAACTCATAGCTGATGAATAGTTAACCAACAATTAATGGCAGATAACTAGAAGAATGTGAGATATTAAAAAAACGGATATTTGATAAATGGATACTAAAAAGAATGTTGATGATAACATATAGCTAATCATGAATAACTAAAAATTGAACCCGTTTAACAAAAATAATATAAGGAATAAAACAATTTCCAAAATATCTTCCATTCCATCACTATCTCTCAACTATTTGATTCATATTGATGTGATCCAACCACAAACTATATTAATGTGCTAGTTATATATTATGTTATATTTTTTTATATAATACAATATTAAAACTGTAATTTATAGAAAAATTAATCAACTCATTGTTTAACTAATGTCCTCCATGTTGCAATAATGTAGAAATTCTAGGCAGGTATCTAGTTATTGGGTTGATGTGTACTTTCTATGATTAGCATGTATAGGTTTCAGACCCACCTTTCTTGGATCTATGATTTGGCTTGTCTTGACTATCTACACCTATATATTGTAATCTGTTCTTAGTTGATAATTGAATTGGTTTGTACCATTTCTTTGTGTCAATGAGCCTTCGTGCTCTTCCCTGTCTTCCTTTTAAATTCTAAGTTGGTATATGAGTTGTAAGGTGAGTGTTGGGCGCAAGCGTTGAAGGAGCTCTGAAATATTTTTTAGAGCTGTTGCCATCACCATGAAGGATACATCGGGTGTATAAGAAGCCACTGTTGCTGTATTAGAAGCCGTGAGCCATTAAAAGTAACAGCCATCATTGCTACGAGAGATCCTAGCAGCTGTCGTCAAGAAGTAGCGATCTCTGTCATAAGTGAATTCTGTCGTGAAGAAGCAGCGATCTCTGCCGTAAGTGAATTATGTCGGGACGAAGCAGAGATCTCTGCCGTAAGTGAAGTCTGTCATGATTGAAGCAACGATCCCTTATAACACCCCGGTTTTGACCTCGTTGCGTTAAATGTACATGATGTATATATTGTAAATGATCACGGTATGGAGCTAAAGGCCAAGGCCCCACCATTGATCGGTTATGCTATGTTTTGGATTCAAATTTGTTACTGATGGTATATCGGGGCATGCGGCATATATTATGCTTGCCATCATGTAAATATGCATCTATAATTAATTAAATGAACCCGACCGGCTACGATCGCGGCAACTAAAATGAGAAAGGGGCATGATTTTGACAAGGTTAAGGGTGGGGAAATTGTTAAACCTTGGCCAATGAGAGAAAAACCCATGTGCCATCTTCCCTTGTTTTATTCCAACCACTTTCATTGAAGAATGGCTGCTAGTGGTTGAGGCAGTTATTGTCTTTGGGAGTGGAGTGGCAGGACTGTCAGTCCTCACCCACACGCACACTCCACCACAGCAGTTGACTTCACAATGGAAGAGAAAACCTTCACACACTCTCCACTACGTAGGCCTCATGATTTTTTGTTCACCTCCACGCACAGGATTTACCTGGTTTCCACTCCCGCGGACACATTCTCCTCTCCACGCCTATGCTGAACACTCACGCACGTCCAATTCGCATCCTCTCTGTTGCCTGTTCATCCACGCGCGAGCTGTGAGCTGTTCATCCTCACACAGGGACCGTGTCTGTTGTTCTCACGCACCGATATTTTTCTTGGTTATTGGCTCACACAGCGAGCTGGAAGCTGTGCATTTTCATCCACAAATTGTAGTGTTGCTGTGGTATTTATATATTGTGGGACGGGAGTCTGCTCATTTCACGCCCAGCTTGGAAGTCTGTATTTTCTCTTCCTCTGCATGGTCTACCTGTGACTTATCGGTGTTTTCGTTTCCCACGAAGGGCTGTGTTCCCACGTTGGTTGTGAATTGTGCTCACTGATACATTTTGGGTTGCTGTGTTTCCCACATTGTTGGCTGTAGCTACTGTGATATCCCTTACACTTTGGGGATTATTGTAAATTTGCTGGAGAGTCATTTTGGCCACGATAGGGCCAAGAATGACTCAGAATTTGTCTCCCCTGTCTTAAGTTGTATCAGTTGATTGATTGCCGGAGTGCAATGGTTGGTCTTCAGACTGTGTGAGGAGCAGGGATGGGGGCTTAGTTTTGCTTGACAAACCTGGTGGCTGGAAACCACACAAGTAGAGCTAAAGGGTTGGCTTTCTTCTCCACAACCCTTGAATAGCACTGGAAGGGAATGCAGGGCCTGAGGGACTGTGTAGCAGAGAAGGGACTGATTCCTTGTGTTGGGTGTGTGTGGGTGTTTAAGAAGCCAAGCTAGTTCTGGTGTAGGTGTTCTTAGCTCTGTAATGAGCTCACCAGCTTAGCATTGAGCCTTTCCAAATCTCCTTGAAGGCCCGATAAACCCAACTGTGTTGGCTTGGCTGTGTACTGTATATCCTTGGCTATGTGTAAGCCTGCTAGTTCCCTTATTCCTTGGAGAATCATGCCCAGCTCGGGGGTGGCAGCGCTGTTGAGAGATTAAGGAGCACGCTGGCCTATGGTTGGGTGGAACGTTGCAGCGACGTAGCTGGTTGTGGATCAAGTTATTCATAAGATAAGTGCTCTTGTCCATTTTTACCTTTGCAACCATGTTTTCTGTTAATGATATGATGAACATGTTAAATGCATGCATGTATGAATGATGTTGGTTTCCGCTGTGTATGATGATTAATTGCATATGTGCATGTTTTACTTCAATGTATTTCCATTCAGCATTTTGTTTCAGCAATTTTGTGCATGCTTATGTTCATGGGGCTCTTAGCCCGGGTGGTTTAAGTGATGGTGGTCGCGTCCTCTTGGCCGGTCAGAGGCACGGGGACGTGACAGTATGGTATCAGAACTATGTTGGCAACAATGGGCCTCTATGGGCCAAGAAGGAGCAACTGGCAGAGGTTGTCTTTCATTCTGCCCAGCAGAAATCATAGTTTGAATGACTGGTAAAATTCAAAAGAAAATGGTCCAAGTGTTGGAGCAGTCGAGTGAGCCAGAGGGAAATACTTCCACTGTAGCGGAAGGGCTGGGCGGAGGGACTTCCGCCGTTGTGGAAGCCAAAATCCTAAGGCTTCCGATGATAAATACCTCCGATGCCAGAACAGTCGAAGAGAACCACAGAAAAATTTTGCCCAAGTGTTCCGTCATTGCAGAAGAATTAGTGAAGTTAACTTCCGCCGTTGCGGAAGAGTTTGTGAAGTTAACTTCTGCCGTTGCGGAAGAGTTTGTGAAGTTAACTTCCACAGTTGCGGAAGATTTTGTGAAGTTAACTTTCGCCGTTGTGGAAGATTTTGTGAAGTTGAATTCAGCTGTTGCGGAAGAGTTTGTGAAGTTAACTTCCGCCATTGCGGAAGAGTTTGTGAAGCTCCGCCGTTGTGGAAGTCTAAACGACTAGACGCCCGACGGAAAATTCCTCTGATCGTCGACGCCGCAAGAAGTTTTAAAAAAAATTCTAAGTAAAGGGCGACCATCAGAAGGAGTTTGTCTTTGGTGCGCTTCCGTTGTGGAAGCCAAAGTAATTAGCCAGCCGATGAGGAAAACCTTTGATGCCGCAGAAAAGTTTAAAAATTATTCCAAGTAAACAGCCGCCGATCGGAAGGAAAAGCGTTTCGCGAGCCGCCGTTGTGGAAGCGAAAGCATTAAGGCTTCCGATCCAAAAGGCTGCCATCTCCTGAAGCTAAAAATTTACTTAAGGAAGGAGTGGCCAATCGGAAGGGAAAGTGTTTCGTGATCCATTGTTGCAGAAGTGAAAACCTTAAGTCTTCCGATTAGAAAGACTGCCGACGCCGCTCGGAAGAGAAATCGTTTCGTGAGCCGCCGTTGTAGAAGTGAAACCGTTAAGTCTTCCGACGGGAGAGACCACCGAAACATCGGAAGAATTAGCGATTCCTAAAGCCACCATTGCGGAAGAATTAGCGGTTCCCAGAGCTGTTGTTGCGGAAGAATTAGCGGTTCCAGGAGCCGATTCTGCGGAAGAGATAAGGGAAGAGGAGCCGATTTTGTGGAAGAATAATTGGGGAAAGAAACCCGATTGAACAAGGGAAAATTCAGCTGTTTTTCAAAGGAATTTTCAATGGTTTTCAGTGGTTTTTCAGTGAAAATTTCAGGGCTAAATAGTGAGGAAGTGGCAATGATCTTATGCACCAGATTGCGTGAAAAGCAATGATTTACAAACAAACAAACAAACAAAAAAATGAGGGCGCTGCTCTCGACCCGCTCTGCCACAAGGGGGCAAGCCCCCTTGACCCCCGTCATCCCTCTCAGATAGACATTCTTTGATGAAGAAATCTTGTGTTGGGAAAACTTGTTATTTTATGATTATTCCAGGAGAAGGTAAGCAATGCTGGTTTATATCTGTTGGTAATAACTCCCGATTCAATATTCTATTCACGACTAAAACATTAATTTATAGATTACAATGAAGCGGTTGAGAACCAGCCTTTTCACCTTCCCGGCCAACTATTCAAATTCCTATTTAATTATTTATTTACAATAATCCTAACGGATTATATTCTAACAATCCCCCTCTTAATCCGAAGGGGTGTTCGTAAGTCCAAGCATGTTTCTGAATCTTTCAAACTTTTCTCGTCCAAGCACTTTGGTGAAGATGTCTGCAACTTGATCATTTGTGGAACAATGTCGAAGATGGACTGTCTTGGCCTCTACATGATGTCGAATCAAATGATACTTTGTGTTGATGTGTTTGGTTCGATCATGGAATCTAGGATTCTTTGCCAGCTTGATTGCAGAAGTATTGTCAACCAACAATGGAGTGGAGTTCTCTTGTTTTTATTGCAAATCTTCAAGTATCTTCCTGAGCCATACTATTTCTTTCGTTGCTTCAGTTGCAGCCACATATTCTGCTTCGGTTGTTGAATCTGCTGGAACTGACTGTTTGCGTGATCTCCATGAAACAGCTGCTGATCCAAGACCCATAGTGTATCCAGAAGTTGATACTCCTGTCTCCTTATCACCATCAAAATCTGAGTCTGAGTACCCAATACGTT
>LPNX010004341.1:78861-140207 GCA_001517045.1 Pseudotsuga menziesii | reverse complement strand
AGGATACTACAGGAGATTCATTGAGGGATTCTCCAAAGTTGCACATGCCATCACTTCTTTGCAAAAGAAAGGGATGAAGTTCGAATGGACATCGAGGTGTGGAGAAAGCTTCCAGAGATTGAAGAGTCTTCTCACCAGTGCACCAGTATTGAAAGTTGCAGATCCAGAAAAGGATTTTGTGGTGTGTACCGATGCATACAGACAAGGGCTTGGAGGATTCCTTATGCAGGACAACCACATGATATGCTATGAGTCAAGAAAGCTGAAGGAACATGAGAAGAACTATGCCACTCATGATCTAGAGCTTGCCGCCATAGTACATGCTCTCAAGATGTGGAGGCATTACTTGATGGGTAGGAGATTTGAGCTCAGGACAGATCATTGTGGACTAAAGTATTTGTTTGATCAGCCTACTCTGAATGCTAGGAAAGCAAGATGGCTGGAGTTTTTATGTGAGTTTTATTTTGAAATCAAGCACATAAGGGGAAAGGAGAATAAGGTAGTTGATGCCCTCAGCAGGAAAGTGCGGGAAATGCATGTGGCATCTCTTTTTATTTGCCAATCGGATTTGAGGCAGCAGATTGTTGATCATGTTGCTAGAGATGAATTGTATGAGCAGGTCAAGGACAAATTGTAGCAGCAAAGCCTTGAGAAGAGATATGAGGGATATAAATTGGTAGAAGATGGACTTCTCACTTATAAAGATAGAATTTATGTTCCAGATGTAGCATATTTGAGGAGAGTTATTATGGATGAGATCCATCAAGCTCCATATTCTGGTCACCCAGGGTATCAGAAGACGATTGCTACAGCCAGAAAGCAATACTTTTGGCCAGGAATGAAAAAGGATATGGCCGAGTACATTTCAAGGTGTATGAAATGTCAACAGGTAAAGGTTGAGCATCAACATCCAGCAGGTTTGTTGCAGCCTTTACCAGTTCCGGAATGGAAATGGGAAGTTATTTACATGGATTTTATTACAGGATTGCCAAAGACTTGGAGACAACATGATTCCGTCATGGTTGTGGTAGACAAGTTGACTAAGGCAGCACATTTTATACCGGTTAAGTCTACGAATCAGACGGATGACATTGCAAAGATCTTCATGAAGGAGATATTCAAATTGCATGGATTGCCGAAGGCAATAGTCTCTGACAGAGATGTCAAGTTCACTTCCAATTTTTGGAAGGGGTTGTTTGCAGATTTGGGTATGAAGCTAAACTTCAGCACTGCATACCATCATCAGACAGATGGGCAGACAGAAAGAGTCAATCGGGTGCTTGAAGATATGCTTCGCATGTACGTGATGGACAAACCAACCAAGTGGGAAGATTACTTACACTTGGTAGAGTTTTCTTATAAAAATGGACAACAGGCATCCTTGGGGATGATCTCGTATGAATATTTGTATGGAAGAAGGTGTAGGACACCAGTGACTTGGGATAATATAGTAAACAGGATTGTGCTTGGACCAGAATTGCTCAAGGAAATGGACCAAGAGGTTGTAAGGATCAGGCAGAAGCTAAAAGCAGCACAGGATCGACAGAAAAGCTATGCAGATAAGCATAGGGTGAACAGGGAGTTCAGTGTTGGGGATCATGTTTACCTCAGAGTGAGGGCAAGGAAGAGTTCCTTGAAGCTTGGGAGTTGTGCCAAGTTGTCACCAAGATATTGTGGGCCGTTTGAAGTGCTTGAAAGAATAGGGCCAGTTGCATATAGACTTGCATTGCCTGCTAGCACTAGAGCTCATAATGTTTTTCATGTTTCTTTGCTTAAGAGATATGTACATGATCCTAACCATGTGATAAATTGGGATGTGATTCAGGTGGAACCCAAGGGAGAGTTCCGAATCGAGCCAATGCGCATCCTCGACAGGAAGGTCACCATGCTCCGGAACCGAGCCATAGGGCAGGTAAAGGTGCAATGGGAGCACTACGGACCTGAAGAGGCCACCTGGGAGCTGGAGGATGCCATGCGATTGGCACATCCATTTTTGTTCAATTTTACGGAACACTGAGGCGATACCAGTGTAGCATTTTGTTCAATTTTGTAAAGCACTGAGGACGGTGCTATTGAAGGGGGAGGGGAATGTAACACCCCGTTTTTGACCCCATTGCATTAAATGTACATGGTGTATATATTGTAACTAATCACAGTGTGGAGCTAAAGGCCAAGGCCCCACCATTGATCGGTTATGCTATGTTTTGGATTCAAATTTGTTACCGATGGTATATCAGGGCATGCGGCATATATTATGCTTGTCATCATGTAAATATGCATCTATAATTAATTAAATGAACTCGAGCGGCTACGATCGCGGCAACTAAAATGAGAAAGGGGCATGATTTTCACAAGGTTAAGGGTGGGGAAATTGTTAAACCTTGGCCAATGAGAGAAAAACCCATGTGCCATCTTCCCTTGTTTTATTCCAACCACTTTCATTGAAGAATGACTGCTAGTGGTTGAGGCAATTATTGTCTTTGGGAGTGGAGTGGCAGGACTGTCAGTCCTCACCCACACGCACACTCCACCATAGCAGTTGACTTCAAAATGGAAGAGAAAACATTCACACACTCTCCACTATGCATGCCTCATGATTTTCTGTTCACCTCCACGCACAGGATTTACCTAGTTTTCACTCCCGCGAACACATTCTCCTCTCCACTCTTGTGCTGAACACTCACGCACGTCCAATTCATGTCCTCTCTGTTTCCTGTTCATCCACGCGCGAGCTGTGAGTTGTTCGTCCTCAAGCAGGGACCGTGTCTGCTGTTCTCACGCACCAAGATTTTTCCTGGTTATTGGCTCACACAGCAAGCTGGAAGCTGTGCGTTTTCTTCCACGAATTGTAGTGTTGTTGTGGTTTTTATATATTGTGGGACGGAAGTCTGCTCATTTCACGCCCAGCTTGGAAGTCTGTATTTTCTCTTCCTCTGCATGGTCTACCTGTGACTTATCGGTGTTTTCGTTGCCCAGGACGGGCTGTGTTCCCACGTTGGTTGTGAGCTGTGCTCACTGATACATTTTGGGTTGCTGTGTTTCCCAAATTGTTGGTTGTAGCTACTGTGATCTCCCTTATGCTTTGGGGATTATTGTAAATTCATTGGAGAGTCATTTTGGCCATGATAGGGCCAAGAATGACTCAGAATTTGTCTCCCCTGTCTTAAGCTGTATCAGCTGATTGATTGCTGGAGTGAAATGGTTGGTCTTCGGACTGTGTGAGGAGCAGGGATGGGGGCTTAGTTTTGCTTGACAAACCTGGTGGCTGGAAACCACACAAGTAGAGCTAGAGGGATGGATTTCTTCTCCACAACCCCTGAATAGCACTGGAAGGGAATGCAGGGCCTGAGGGACTGTGTAGCAGAGAAGGGATTGATTCCTTGTGTTGGGTGTGTGTGGGTGTTTTAGAATCCAGGCTAGTTCTGGTTTAGGTGTTCTTAGCTCTGTAATGAGCTCACCAGCTTAGCATTGAGCCTTTCCAAATCTCCTTGATGGCCTGATAAACCCAACTGTGTTGGCTTGGCTGTGTTATGTATATCCTTGGCTATGTGTAAGCCTGCTAGTTCCCTTATTCCTTGGAGAATCATGCCCAGCTCGGGGGTGGAAGCGTTGTTGAGAGATTAAGGAGCACGTGACGTAGTTGGTTGCAGATCAAGTTATTCATAAGATAAGTGCTCTTGTCCATTTTTACCTCTGCAACCATATTTTATGTTAATGATATGATGAACATGTTAAATGCATGCATGTATGAATGCTGTTGGTTTCTGCTGTGTATGATGATTAATTGCATATGTGCATGTTTTAATTCAATGTATTTCCATTCAGCATTTTGTTTCAGCAATTTTTTGCATGCTTATGTTCATGGGGCTCTTAGCCCGGGTGGTTTAAGTGATGGTGGTCGCGTCCTCTTGGCCGATCGAAGGCACGGGGACATGACATCCCTTCTTTGTTGTGAGTGAAGCAGTGATTGTTGCATGTGAACAATCGTCGACAAAGAGCATCCATCACCATGATCACGCCGAGAGATCAGCATCCATCACCATGAGAGATCAGCGTGATCACCATGAGAGATCAACATCCATCACCGTGAGAGATTAGCGTCCATCACCATGAGAGATCAGCATGGATAGCAGCATGGAGAGCAGCATGAGCCAAAAGGATGATATTTTTCTTCTCCTATGAGAAGTTTTGGCACCACCTATCAGCTGAAGAAGAGGAGCGGTGCCTCCACGAAATTTGCAAAGGAGGAGTAGTGGTACCACCTGTCAACCAAAGGTGAGGAGCAGTGGCACCGCTGAAGCTGTGAAGAGGAAGAGCGGTGCTCAAGCCACTCCTTGCTTCGATTTCAGGTAACGCACCCCAAAAACACATGTGACAAGAAGAAGAGGTGCGGTTCTGAAATTTTTTTTCCCATTGAATATAGATCAGCTCTTCAGATCAGGCGAACTAAGGTAAAATGGAAAATCCACCTCTTGCTGACACTTATATCAATGAAGCATCCAAATTAAATGGTGAAAATTACGTAAATTGGAAATTTAAGATGATGATTGTGCTTGAATCCGCCAATGCGTGATCAATTGTGACCAGTGATGAGTCAAGGCCTGTAAGTGCCGCATTGCTTCCATACTAGAATAAGCAGGAGATGAAAGCAAAACTGACATTGAGGATGTCTATTAAAGACAACATAATTCTGCATATCAGAAATTGTATGACATCCAAGGAAACATGGGACACGCTCCAAGGTCTGTATCAAACAACTAATGCAAATCAAGTTTTGTTTCTCAAAACCAAATTGTTGTCAATCAAGATGGAGGCTAATGAAGGGGTAAGCAAATTTATTTCTTGCATTAAAGAACTGAGTGATAAATTGGGAGATATAGGTGAAGTTGTTGAAAGTTATGATTTAGTAACGGTCACTCTAAAAGGCCTAGTGGCAGACTACAAAGTGTTTATTTCAGCACTTGCAGCGAGAGAAAAACCCCCAAATTTTGAAGAACTTACAGGGATTCTAATACAAGAAGAAGAAAGAATGAAGAACTATGATATGGATGATGGAGGTTCAGACTTGGAACCGATGGCAAGAGGTCGATATACAAACAGAGGAAAACCATGGAGGAGACCATGGAATGGAGACAGAGGCATATTTCATCCAAAACAGAAAGGTATGGCTCATACTGAGTCTGATAGAAATAATGTAGATGGTCATAATTGGGGCAAACCAAGACACCTCAATAGAAATCATTATTAGAATAAATTTTATAGAAATAGAAACTTCAATGGAAGTCACAATGGAAATTTTGCAAATACAGACACCTATGAAATTAATGATTTTAAAAATATGAGATTGTTTATTTCTGAAGATGTTATGTCTGTCGAGACAGATGATGAGAATGCATGGTTCATAGATTCAAGTGCATCTGCACATATGTTGTTATAGCTGATTTTACCACACATTGTGAATCACACTTTTATGGCCTTCCATGTGCCTCTGCAGACTCCTTAGACCCCATGGACCATTTTTGTACCTTTGATATTCCCAAGATCATCCCTAAAAACATGCAATAATTTCCATACACGACTTTTAATCCCTTTCTCGCGTATATATGCAGGTTTGACCCCTAAAACCACGTACATCGGGATGTGTGCAAAAGGCCAAATTCTTTTGTAGTTTTCCTTGATGTGGATCCGACTCACTTGTCCGTTAGCCTTCCATATGCCTTGAGATCGCTTGGATTCGACCTTCCATTGCTCCATTGAAGAGCTATATAAGGAACCCTTTGGATACATTGAAGGCATGAGGAATTGAAGAGCAAGAAAACTATAGTCCATTGTTGTCGGACCATACTTGAGTCTACATCCCTTTGTCCCTTGAAGCACTTTTGTGTTCTTCTGAAGCTTTCCTTTTGCTGGTGAGCTTGCTATCAAGAGATGGAGGATTGAAGTGGTGGAGGCTGAAGTGGAGGACTCAGTTTCTCTGATTCGCAGATGTGCCGACAAAGGTGGTCACTATTGTAATCTCTATTTTATATTAATAGAAATATCTTTTCCTGTCCAATAATGTGTATTTAAATGAGTATTTTATCCATGGATGCTTTTAAATGCTTATATGTTATTGATTATATATGCTAGAGTAGGTCTAACACGATTATATATAGCATGCTTGTCTTGTTTGTTGAGTGTTGAGATAGCAATTTATCAATACAAGCTGGAGTTGGAAAGCTCAATGGGAATCTACATCAATCGTCCGAAATAAGGTACGAATTGGGATCCTTTAGTGTTAGATATTTGGTTTCTCTTGCATATACAAAACGATTGATTTCTAGAGTCAAGTTGTCTGTTGTGGTACCCCAAGCCATAGGAATTTCTCTCTGTAACAGAATTGGCGACTCCGCTGGGGAGTTCCTAGTCATTTTTCCTTTGGGGGTTTTTTATCGGCATTCAATGTTCTTGAATTGCTCTCATTTCTATGCTTTTGAGTCGGGTCTGGGGGAATGTTTGCCTAGTAGTGTCTGATAGGTGTGAATTTTGTCTCAGCTTATCTGTTTACCTTCATTTTTATATCTTTTTCTTCTTGTACATGATTTTTTGCCTCACAGTCGCGTGTACACGTGATTTTGACTGAGATTTTCGTGTATATATGCGGGTTTTCTGCACACAATCATGTATTCCCTGAGTTTTTCCTTTTAGAGGAAGATTGAGTGTTTTTGGGTGAGTTTTGATGATTGCTGAGTTTCCTTAGATGCTTCCAGAGTCTGTACACACCTCTGGTTCTGACCAGAGACACCTTTTAGGGTAAATTTTTTTTTTAAAGAATGTTCTTGTCATTGAATTTTCGATTTTTTGTTTTGGGATTAATGCATTAGGTCTCTTTTACCTTAGTGCTTTGCTTGGGTGTTGTTTGATAGTGCTTGTAGAGTCTGGGGGTGGTAGAGTCATTCATTTTTTTTATTATCTCATTTTTATTCAAAAAATTCAAGAATATTTGCTTCTTTGCATCATTATGCGTCATTGCACTTTGCATCTTGCATGGTACTCGCACTAGGTTTGCTTAGAAAAGTATTAGTCAGGCTTTCATATAAGAATGATTGCATTTGTCATTTGAAGAAAATTTTGCATTTCACGTAGTAGCATACCCTGTTTTTTATTCAACACAATGCATTTGCATTGATTGTTAGGTGTGCATTTTACTTCATGTTTGCGTCATAACACCATTGGTTGCACGATCATCTACCTCTTTGAGTAATAAGCCAAATAAAATCAATGCTCAATTAAAATGTATTACACTATTTTATTTGATAGGGTACACCAACAAGATTAGGTTTTAGGGTCTTGGAATAGTTCATTGTGAGTAAAGTCTCCAAGACCACTAAACAACAACATGTATGTGTCTGTCCAGGTGAGAGTGTGAAATTCCTTGGTATAATTAGTGTTTCTCAGGATCCTCCTCTTACAAGGGAGTTAAGCACAAGGAAGTGTGAGCGATTATTGATTGGGATGACCCCTAATCATAATTGAGTAGCACCGGAGATATTTCCATGGTTGTATTCATATCTAGGGGCTCTTTCAAAAGTTTCAGGCTTTGGTACCCTGCCCATACGATCAATCCTGCCTGCAACTGTCCACCTGAGAATTGATTATATTGAGGTGACCTTATTTGCCTTACCTAGGTTATCGAGGGGGTACTTTGCAGGGGACGTTATTATGTAGGTGTCCTATCCAGGTTGGGGTCGGACAGCACAGTCACTATATGCGTTGAAGCTAAGGGCCACAATAATTGGTTACGAACCTCCGCTTGTTGTGTATGGGAATCTCAAGCCTCTCCTAGGTGAGACATACCTGCTTCATTCGGTAGCTCACATATCCTACCCTTGTTTGCTTGTGATTGGATTTAGATTATATTAGTGTATGCTCTATGCACACTAGCTTGCTTAGGGTTTGCGTAATTAGAAGAGTCTTTTTCATTTTTTGAGTCATTGTGGATTCGGGTGCAGCACCTTATCGTTCTTGTCATTTAGAGGGAATTATACCTTCTACATCTCCTCCTCCTTTGGGAGATTGAAACAGACAGTCCGGGTGGACTACTTCTCACATTGATTCACACATGATGGGAGATCATGGAGATGAAATTTCTGAGTTGTCTTCTCCGCCTCAAGAGGTTGGGGAAGAAGATCCTACACCTGTATATGATCCTTCACCTGATATACCTACACACTCTAGATACGATCCTTCACATTATATACCTGCACACTCTTGGTATGATCCCTCATTCAAAGGTCACCGGTATTGGCTTCCGGGTGATGAGACTCATCATGAACCTGCGAGCACTAGTTATGTTAGTTATGACATGTCTGGTATCCCTACACATGATCTGGCACACCATGCCAGGTTGGAATTTGAACCTAGCATTATACCTGGGGGCATTCCCATTCCTTTCCATGCAAAGAGATTTGGGAGCATGATTCACATTGCACCCTCCATCCCGGCGGTGGAGGCTACATCACAGGTTCATCCTAGACCTGGGGTTAGTAGTCCTATTCTAATACTAGAACCAAGACGAGTGACTATAGGGAATACCACTTACATAGTTTCACATGCCCCTTCATCCTCTATTCCTAGTTCTTCAAATGCTATTCCTCCCCCTCATTCATGTGGTCCTTCGGGCCGGAATGTTACTACTAGTCATGTTCATACTGTTGCTACTCATGTAGTCGTGTCTCAAAGCCAAGTACCTCCCATTGTATTGGGTAGTCATATTCCTACTTATGGAGTTTCTCATGGGACATCTTATGGGACCTCTCATGGACAACATTATGGACCGCAGTGTGTGCATAGTTATTCACCTTATGGGTATGGGTATCAACAACCCACTTACTCTCTGAATTATGGCTTTGTAGCTCCACATAGTCAAGGTACACCACATTATGGTGCTTCCATGTCACCCTACACGGGTCAAACGGGAGGAGGACACTATGGCCATGGCCATGGCGGTTACGGTAATTAGTCTTATGTGAATCAAAACTATCAGGGAGCGTGGCATCGACCTGCTCAACCTAGGATCCCTTTCCTCGCAACGTTAAATTTACCTGACTTGTCGAGACTAATGAATGATCTAGTCTCTCATGCCCCGGCTTGGCTGGTTGTCCCTAATAAGCTTCCCTCAGACATTCCCAAATTCAAGGGCAAACCAGGAGAAGATCCTAGTGAACATGTTACTACATTTCACCTTTGGTGCTCTTCTAATTCCTTACATGAAGATTCGATCCGTTAAAGGCTATTTCAACGCACCCTTACCGGGCCTGCAACGAAATGGTACATAGAGTTACCTAGGGGGGCATTCGTTTTGTTTCAATGACCTAGCTATGACTTTTCTCAACCACTTCCAGCTACTAGTGCATTACGACGTTGGTACAGAACTCTTGTCAACATTTCGACGAGACAAAGCCACGCATATCTCGGACCATATCCAAGAGTGGTGTAGATGGAAGAGATTGATTAAAGCCTTCATACCACCGGAGTTTCTCCTCGAATGGTTCCTTAAATTGTTACTACCTTATATAGCGAAGGATGTTTCTACGTTCGGATTTTAGAACGAGGAACAAGCCATTTTTAGGGCGCGGGAATTGGATTTGATTTATGCTCAATCTGGTTTGTTATATGAGATCATTCCTAATGCTCTGCGTTCTAGTTTCTACCCTAAGGTCAAACCTGGACCACATGTTGATGGCATTGTTGGTTGTACAAGTACCAAACCTGCAGATTCGGTTGTGAAACAGGTGATTCAATTGTCTATCAACCAATCTGCCTCAGGACAAGCCATGGCTTCATCTCAACCCACCCAAACGGTGAGTGTGCTTTCAGTACAATCGTCGAACAAGAAGGGTAACCAAAAACCCAGAAGGAATAAGAAGAAGGGTAAAAACAATCGTAAGGGTGGGCATAGGAATGAAAATGCCAATTCTAATGACAAGAACATCCGCAATGCTGGGGGGGACAAGAAATCTAAATGTAAGGTTAAGTTTCCTTGCAAGTTGTGTAAGGAAGACCACCTCACTCACTTGTGCCCTCGTATCAAAGAAGCCTCGAAGTTCATAGCACAAGGCCCAGCTGTGCTGACCAACCCTTTACCCCATAATCAAAACATGAACTCGAGGACCCATGATCATTCTGGTGGAGATCAAGATCTGTTGAAAGCTTGTAGTGGTCATGGTTACATCAACATGGTGTGTGTTTTTAAGGTTGTGACTCATGCGAAGGACTATGGTTCGTCGCAACCTGACCTTGGGAAAGAACCTCCTCCTACTAAGAGCCCTTTGCATATTGAAAAACCTACAAATAAACCTGAGAGTGTACCTCACATTCCTAAGGGATTCTTAAAGCGTTTGGGACACAATCCTAATGCCCGAGCCACCGAGAACTATTTTGTTGTCAATGATTTGGGCCACACTCCTTGTGCGATGTTTGCGCTTGAAGTTCTTCAGAGTTGTCCATCGCAAAGGAAGGATTTGATTTCTACTCTTGGTGTTAATGATTATCACTCTTCCTCCATCATCAAATTTTAAACCGCGGGACTATAGCCTCGCTTGCCTTACTACGTGTCTCTCTTGACTCATGTAGAATGTCTTAACATGACCGTCAAGTGCACTATGATTGACAGAGGTGCTGCTACTTCCGTGATGTCTTTGTCATGTTGGAAGGGGTTGGGTTCCCCCGAGTTGTCTAAATCCCCTACCATGTTGACTGCTTTTGATGGTAGATCGTTTCGGTCGCATAGGATTCTTCCTTCTCTTAAAGTCCGTTTGGGAGGGAAGAACGTTGCAATCGAGGTTGAGGTGATTGATGTGCCCCTTGACTACAATCTCTTACTAGGTAGGAATTGTATGTATAGTATGCAAGCCGTAGCTTATTCTCTATTTTGAGTTGTATGCTTTCCACTTAATGGGAATATTGTTACGATTGATCAAATGTCATTCAAGAATCTGAGTGTTACCGCATCATTGGGAGCTTCTATCTCGATTATCAATCATTCTCGGCTGGAAACTGGGAGTGTGGGTGTTGGCATGTATCCATCCCTTATGGGATCCTTTAGTTGTCCTACACCCATTCTTATGATCAGGTCTAGTTCCGATGGGGCTTCGTCTTCAGTGAGATCGGTTCCTTTTCGCACTACCCATATGGAAGATCCTTGAATTCTTCCTACACTGAATCCTTCATGTAATCCTATCGGAATGGATGTGTTGTTGCCTGCAGCAATGATAGCATATCAAGCGAATCTTGAATGCATTGTAGAGCCTAATACTTCCTCTTCACGGATGGAGGAGGAGGACCCATATGTGCTGCTTGCATGGGCAGTTCAGTCTCTCACAGACAAGACTTCCTTGATAGTTTTTTTCCATCAGATGAAGCTATTATTGAGGCCATGTCTGGGGTTGAGCCACCTTGGGAAGAGTTGCATCATAGATCTTATTTTCTTCCTGAGCTTGACCATTTAGAGTGTGAATACTTTAGGGAGATTCTTAGTGAGATAATTGGTAGTCCCGTGGTTCCATCGAGCTCTCCTGGTCCGATGGCTAATGGAAACATGTCGAATATATCTCCTACCATCCCTATCAATATCTCTCATGATCTTGGCAAGGTTGAGAATGTCTATATTGGGGAAAAATGTTCCCATGCTGAGATTCAAGAGTATACCTGTTCAAAGAGTTTCGTGATATCTTTGCTTTGTCATACGAGGAAATGCCAGGTATCAACCCTTGCATTGTTGAACATGAAATTAAAACTTATCCTAATGCTAAGCCTGTTCGACAACGCTTGCATGCAGTGAATCCTAGAAAGCACCCATGATTAAGGATGATATAGAAAAGCTGTTAAATGTCGATTTTATCTATCCCGTTCCCTTGACGAAGTGGGTTTCAAACCCTGTTCTGGTTGATAAGAAGCAGGGAACGATCCGCATATGCACTGATTTCCATGACTTGAATCGTGCCTGTCCTAAGGATAATTTTTCCACACCATTTATTGATCAAATTTTGGATGAGTGTGCGGGAAGTGAGGTATTTTCCTTTATGGGTGGCTTTTCTGGATATAATCAGATACAAATCAAACCCGAGGACCAACATAAGACTGCATTTATTTGTCCTTAGGGTACCTTTGCATATCGGAAGATGCCTTTCGGTCTTAAAAACGTCGGAGCCACATTTCAACAGGCTATGACCTTGATATTCCATGATCTCAAATTGATTATTGAAGTCTTTTTGGATGACCTTACTGCTCATTCTCATCTGAGAGTGTGTCATTCCTACCATTTGAGATTAGTGTTCGAAAGATGTCGCCACTACCAGGTCAGGTTAAATCCTGATAAGTGTATCTTTTGCGTGAAGTATGGTAACTTGTTAGGGTTCATTATCTCCAAGGAGGGTATAATATTCGATCCTTTAAAGGTTGAGGCAATACTTCAATTGTCTCCCCTGAGAAACATTAGACATCTTCAATGTTTGCAAGGCATGGCAAATTTCTTGCGGAGATTCGTCGTTAACTTTGCTAATTTGACTAGAGGCTTTATGCGTCTTTTAAAGAAGGACACTACCTTTTGTTGGGATGAGCGAGCCTAGGATTCCTTTGATGTGCTTAAGCGAGCCTTAGCATCGGCCCCGGTGATTAGTCCACCCGACTATAGCCGTGACTTTTTACTTTATGTTGCTGCGTCCATGGAGACGATTGGTATGGTTTTGGTTCAGGAGGATGAGGAGCTCCAGGAGCATGTTATATATTATTTGAGCCGAAACCTTATAGATGCAGAGATCCATTATTCCCATGTGGAGAAACTTTCCTTAGCTACCATTCATGCGGTTCAAATATTGAGACACTATATTCTTCTTCGCCAGACCTTGGTGGTAGCCCATGTCAATCCATTTCAGTTCATCCTCACTAGAAGGATGATCAGGGGAAAGTATAATAAGTGGATTGTCATCTTGCAAGAATTCGATCTCGAGTTTGTTTCGGCAAAATAAAAAAAATCATTGATTTTTGCGGAGCTTATATCTGATTTCCCAAGCAAAGAGGAGGAAGAAGTTTGTGAAGCTATGTTTGTTGATGAGCACATTTTCCTGATCTCAACTTTGGATCCATGGTATGGGGATATCATCATATATTTACAAACATTGAAGGTCCCTACTCACCTCTCACAGGATGAATGACGACGGTTACGTCACGTATCCAAGAACTACCTTATAATGGATAACACATTATACCGTTGTGAGGTAGATTCCATTTTACATCGTTGTTTAACTCATGAAGAGGCTAAGCTTGTGCTGAATGATTACCACGGAGGGGCATGTCGTGGTCATTTATCTGGGCTTTCCACAGCCCAAAAAATCTTGAGAGCGAGTTATTTCTGGCCGTCGATCTTTAAAGATTGTGTTAATGCGGTCAAGAAGTGCCACCCTTGCGAGGTGTTCGCATGCAATATGCACTCGCATCTTGCCCCATTACATCCGATTATCACCGCTGGTCCCTTCACTAAGTAGGGGCTTGACTTCATGGATTGCAACCCAGCTTAAGCTGGGGGGCATCATCATATTATAGTGGTTGTTGACTATTTCACGAAATGGGCTGAGGCTATGCCCATGGTTAAATCCAACGGTGAGACAACCGCACATTTCGTATTCAACCAGATCATTACTCGATTAGGTATTCCAAAGGAGCTTGTCACTGACCATGGTAGGCACTTTCAGAATTGGATGATGGAAGAGTTGGCCTCGAAGTTAGGGTATAAGCAAGAGCACTCCTCTTCTTATTACCCTCAAGCGAATGGACAGGTTGAAGCAGTGAAAAAGTGACTCAATTCCATTCTCCAATGAACCATCGCACAAAGCAAGACCAATTGGCATATCATGTTATACCCTGCTTTGTGGGCCTATAGAACCGCGGTTAAGACTGCCACCGGTTTTTATCCATATCAGCTTGTACATGGAGTGGAGTCTGTCTTGCCAGTTGAATGCGAGATTCCTTCATTGAATAGTAGCCATAGAGCTCTTACCAGATACTTCCCCATTGGAGGAGTGTTTGGTCCATTTAGAGCAGCTTGATGAGCAGCACTGAGATGATTTAGTGGCTCTAGAAGTGAATAAGCGTCGTGTTAAGGTCCAGTATGATAAATCTATCCGTCCAAGGAGGTTTAGTGAAGGATATTCGGTCCTTTTGTGGGATCAAGCTAAATAACCCTTGGGGGTAAGAAAGTTTAACCCCATGTGGCATGGTCCTTACGTGGTCAAGCGTGTGTTAGAGAAGGGCGCATATGAGTTGGTAGACTATGAAGGGACAGCCTTGGCGGAGCCTAGAAATGGGCTCTCTCTTAAAAAATACTATGCATGATTTTCAGCCAAGGCTAACTATTGTATATTATTGTAAAGTATTTTGCATAGTTAGGTCTTTCTTATGGTGATCGGGTTTGTTGATTAGCTTTCATTTCTTATGGCAGATACCGATGGAGTCTTCCATTTACATAGGATGCGCTGATGGTGCTAGCCGCCACACTCAACACTAATCCTCTGCTGCTTGAGTGATTTATACTCCTACGGGTCAGGTATTGTCTTCAGGAGGCATATGTTTACGTCCCTCTTCAAACAATGTTGTTGAATATAGTGCCATTATCGAGCTTCTACAAGATGCCATTTCACATGGTGTTCTCTCTCTTGAGGTATGTCTTGATTCGCAGTTAGTAGTGTCACAACTTAATGGCTTGTATCATGTTAGGGATCCAACATTATTACGAATACTCTTACGTGTGACATTATTAGAACGACAATTTGACAACATAACATACATACATGTTCCAAGAATTTATAATCAAGTTGTTGACTCATATGCTAACTATGTGTTAGATTAGCATTTGTTTCATAGACAAGAAGCTCATCACAAACATACATTTTTACACATGTAAATAAATAAAATCGATCATCATAAAAAAATTTCATTAAACATCCAAAATGTGATAATACGTAAGTGTCATAATATAAAAATGGGGCTTCCGAGCCACCAGAATATAATACACGGTAGTACAAAAATGTGTCACTCCCAGGTATCTAAGCCTGGGGAGGAGGAGTGGGGTTCTGATCATGGAAAGTCACCACGGCTCGATATAGTCGTTGAAACAACTGTACCCATGCTCATGGTACACCCACCACCTGACACTGCATGGCCTCAGGCAGGTCCTTGACCTGCACCATGGGTACCCTATGGGTCAGCCACACAAAGTTTGTGTGGATGCTTTGGAGCATCCACTCCGCATCCACACCCATGATATCATCTCCTCGTCCCCTTCGTCTATGACGAGGGAAACCGTCAGGCCATCGTGGTCCTACATCTGCATACATATGATAGGATGTCACTATGTGTTGTCACGCAAAAACATGTCTTTTGATTCTATATATCAAAAAACACAAAAAAAAATCAAATAATTCAAAAACTCAAAAAGAGGGTTGGGATTTGTTACCAATGTCACCGTATGCTAATCCTGGTGGTAGAGGCATGTCGAGATCTCCCCGAAAATATATCCCCGCATAGGGGTAATCATCAATGGAAACTATCCGCCCCTGCCACCAGAGAAAGAAATCAGCTGGGTAAGGGTTGGACACCCTACCTCCTCCCAGTCTGTGCATCGCATCTTCCCAACGTCGTTGGGTGAGATCTCGAACCTCGTGAAGAGGAATTTCAACTCTATGACTGAGTCCTGAAACATGCTTGAAGAAGAACGTTCTCAATATACTGCTGAAAATGAAGTTTCATACCCTTCCCATTTCGTATTCACTGAGTTGTTGCTTCATGTTTCTCAACAGCACAGTATTCCAATCGTAGACTATGGGTCTCATGCACTCCACTGCATAGAACATCAGAGGACGTGAGGCCTGGTGGAGTGAGGCTAGCCCTACTATCCTACTGAGTGTCAGTAGAATGGCCTTTAGGCCTAGTACCTATATGGAGTTACTTGGGATCTGACTCCCCACCTTCTCCATGTCCAAATAACAGTATACAGCTATATACTCATCTATGGTGAGGCCACCTTCGGGCCCGCGATAACGTAGGTTCACCACTTCCCCCCATCAGGACAATCCTATAATGAAGTATATGTCCTCCACTTCTATAATGAGGGACATCCCATCGATATGGAATGACTCTGAGTCAAGATACCAGTAGTCTACTAACATTTGAAGCAATCTTGGTTTGGCCCTTAAGCCACCAAGACACCAAAACTTGTAGAGCCTGCACTCATGAAGAGCTTGTTGAGCCATTAGATCACCTCGTACTTCTGCTTCTACATCCATGTTCTCTCGTTCCCTCCATTCTAGTACCATCCAGCACATTCAATTTGAGTTTTGATCATTAGTTGTCTTAGAAAAACTTAAACACAGCCGCATACATGATTGTTTACTAAACAATCGCGTATGTACGCGACTTTGAGGCATTTTTCTGCGTATAGCCAACCTTATATGTAGAAAAATCCTCGATTTCCACGTGGGCCGAGGCACATATTTTAGAGTGGCCTAGAAATCATTTTTGACCATGGAAATTTGAAAAATTTACATGCAAATGAAAGAGCAGGGCATGGGAAGTTACCTGGAAAAAATGGTGTCGGATTCTGCCAGCTGAAACTCCCAGAATTCGCGTTTGAAGTTTTGAACTCAATCGGGTAAAAATTTCATATGTTATATAATGTTTTGAATTTTTTACTATTTATAGAAATTTTTCAAATTTTTGAAAATTTTTACCCCCTTTTCTACAGTTTTGGACCGTTTCTGACCCTTTTGGACCATTTTTTACTAATATAATGATGTAGGAGACTGTTTTGATCATTGTTTCGACCGTTGTTTTGTCATGTTCGTGCCAATTTCAGGTATGATGTTTAAACTAGCATATAGTTTATATTTCACCTCCATTTGTCTTTTGCATGACCTTATGACCGTTTCATTATAACCTCAGGTACGAACCCATTCTATCCTGTCATGGAACCTTCTTGTTGTTTTAGAAGTGAGTTGATGTGAATGGTAGAGTTTGACCTTACATGGGTGCTCTAGTTAGCCCCTTATTTGCATTTGGCACCCATGCCAACACTTTGTCATTTAGGGTGTGGGAGTCCATTGTATAGTATCACCATGACATTTCGCAAGAGCCTCATACTCCTCTTGATATTTTGCTGGCCTATTTCCCCAGGACTCCCTTATGTCAAGTTGTAATTGCATTATCATGAGCTTTGCCTGCCTCATTGAGCCTTGTGCCGACTTCCCTGAATTTGAGTATCAGCCATATAGCCCGAGCTTGTCTCATGTCTAGCCATGCAGAGCCATTTTATATATCCTTTGCAGCTTGATTCCTGATTTTTACCGAGAGGGGACTTTCCTCCGAGTGTCACTATCCTACACATGTGTCCTTGCATTGAGCATAGGTATGTTTCGTTGCTGGGAACTAATTTGTTTTCCCATTTGACACTCGTCTAGTCCTATTCTGTAACTATAAGGCAAGTTTATTCTTTTTCAAGCTTTCCAAATATTTGAAAAAGTCCAAAAAAAACCAAAAAACCAAAAAGTCGGACAAGAAAATATGTTATCTTTGGCAGTAGTCAAGTCTTGTCACCTTTGAACAAAGCATTGTATATCACATCCGTTGGTTGGGTTAATAGTTTGACTTTAGGATTTGTACTCGTTTCTCTGAGTTTATCTCCACCGATTGGTTAAGCTTCCAGTCCCTACGGAGCCTCTATCGATGCCTCCTGTGTCGCAGAGATGTCCCAGTTTTGTATATCGAGTCTATGCTGCCTACACTTAGTCACCATTCTCCTTTATGCTCTTGTTCAAAGGAAGTTGAAACCTGAGTCAGCCATTCCTCAGTTATCTTGACTTTGCATGTCAGTCATTCCCGGTACAGTTATTGGTTCGTGCACATTATGATCGAATCCTTCCAAATTATACAGCTTTGCTGAGTACCTCATGTTGGATGATGGGGGATGCCTTAATGCCCTCCTTCCAGTGGATTTCATCCCATCAACTTCAGATCATTTATTCTGGGATAGGAATCTCAAGATTCATGTTTGAGTACCTTGAGACTTGCAGTCATTAGTGGTAGGTTCTCTCACCATTGACAGTTTTTTGGGAATACATCAATGTCCCCTGATCGATGGATTCTCTCAAGTGTTCGACCTCAACACATTTATTCACACTTGTTAGTTTGCACTCTAGTCCTTTTATTCCCATTTTCATTATTGGTGGGTGATCTCACGTCTGTTAACGGTATACATCAATGACCGGTAATCAGACGATGGACTACTGTGTTCGACCTCGACACCTCTATTCACATAGTAGGACATGTACTCATAGCGGTTTGTGTAGTGGTTTGTGTAGAAGACCTTCCAGACTGGTGGCATCTCATATATGCTACCTCCTTGATCGTGCCAATGTTCATGAGATTTCAGCTCTCGTGACTTGATTCCGGTATATGTCAGATATTTCCAGCCATTATGGAGAACTTGATCCACTATATGGAGATCATGATCCTTTATATATCTTCATCATGGAGATTCTGAGCTATTTATATTGTACGTGGCGATGACCACACATGTCATATTTTGTATCATGCCTATTCATGGCCATTGTACTCTTATATATCAGGGACTACTATATCTACTTGCAATGATGTGCAGAGTTTGATCATTATATTGTATTGATTGGATGGCTGGTTCTTCCACTGGGTTTTTCATCACTTCACTTCTGGGATGGAATTATAATGTATTTCGGCCATCGTATGACCCCTATGACCTCACACATTAGGGGGCATCTGTTATAGCTGATTTTACCACACACGGTGAATCACACTTTTATGGCCTTCCATGTCCCTATGCAGACTCCTTAGACCCCATGGACCCTTTGTACCTTTGATGTTCCTAAGATCATCCCTAAAAACATGCAATAATTTCCATACACAACTTTTAATCCCTTTCTCGTGTATATATGCGGGTTTGACCCCTAAAACCACGTACATCGGGATGTGTGCAAAAGGCCAAATTCTTTTGGATTTTTCCTTGATGTGGATCTGACTCACTCGTCTCTTGGCCTTCCATATGCCTTGAGATTGCTCGGATTTGACCTTCCATTACCCCATTGAAGATCTATATAAGGAACCCTTTGGATACATTGAAGGCATGAGGAATTGAAGAGCAAGAAAACTATAGTCCATTGTTTCCGGACCTTATACTTGAGTCTACATCCCTTTGTCCCTTGGATCACTTTTGTGTTCTTCCCAAGCTTTCCTTTTTCTTGTGAGCTTACTATCGAGAGATGGAGGATTGAAGTGGTGGAGGCCCAAGTGGGGGACTCAGTTTCTCTGATTCACAGACGTGCCGACAGAGGTGGTCACTATTGTAATCTCTGTTTTATATTAATAGAAATATCTTTTCCTGTCCAATAATGTGTATTTAAATGATTATTTTATCCATGGATTCTTTTAAATGCTTATATGTTATTGATTATATATGCTAGAGTAGGTATAACACAATTATATATAGCATGCTTGTCTTGTTTGCTAATTGTTGAGATAGCAATTTATCAATACAAGATGGAGTTGGAAAGCTCAACGGGGATCTACGTCAGCCATATGGAATAAGGTACGAATCGGGATCCTTTAGTGTTAGATATTTGGTTTCTCTTGCATATAGGAAAGGATTGATTTCTGGAGTCAAGCTATCTATTGTGGTACCCCAAGCCATAGGAATTATTCTCCGTAACATATGTCTTGTAGGAAAGAATGGTTCGATGAATACAATGAGAAACTTGATGGCACGCATATCTATTTAGGAGATAAGAGGCCACACAAAGTACAAGGTTATGGAATAATAAATGTGAGATTATCTAATGGGGAATTGAAACAGATTCATAATGTCATGTATGTGCCTAGAATTAAGAAAAAAATTAATATCTATTTCAACCATAACCTAGAATGACCTAAAAGTAGATTTCGGCAAGTACCAGTGTCATATCAAAGACATTTGAAACCACTACAAGATTGTTGCTATAGGTTCAAGATGTGGAAGACTGTACAAGCTAGATGTGAGCAAAGATAGTCATTAGGCACTTGCACCCACCGTAATCACCACGGAGGAACTTTGGCATCAAAGGTATGGCCACATTAACCACCATGATCTTGTCTTACTTCAAAAGAAATCTATGGTTGAAGGTTTGCCTGTAATAAATAATGAACATTTAGAATGTAGTGGATGTGCACTTGGAAAACAGCATCGAGATGAATTTCCAGTACATCAAGAAAAGAGGCAAACTGGTCTTCTTGAACTAATTCACACAGACCTATGTGGACCTATGCAAACTATATCTTTAGGAGGTGCATCATATTTTCTGACATTTATTGATGATGGATCTAGATACAAATGGGTGTACTTCATAAGGAGGAAAGGAGATGTATTTGAATAATTCAAGGAGTTCAGAACCATGATTGAAAAGCAGACAAAAAAATGCATTAAAATCCTCAGATCCGACAATGGTGGTGAATACGTGTCTGTAGCTTTCAAGAAATACTGTAAGGAGAATGGTATCCAACAATAGTTTACAGTATCACACACTCCTCAACAAAATGGGATAGCAAAGTGAAAGAACATAACATTAGTTGAATGTGCACGCAACATGCTCCAAGGTAAGCATATTTTGAATGGTTTTTGGGAAGAAGTTGTGAATAATGTTGTATATTTGAAAAATATTAGTCCAACAAAGAAATTAGAATTTCAAACACCATTTAAGGTTTTCAATGGATATAAACCACAAGTTAAGCATCTACGAATATTTGGGTGTAAAGCATTTTCCCACATACCAAAAGATGATAGGAAGAAATTAGATGTTAAATCACTTGAATGTGTCTTTGTTGGGTATTGCAATGATCACAAATCCTATAAGTTGTTTCACCCTATCACTCATAAATTAATTGCTAGTAGAGATGTGGTGTTCCATGAACATACAGATACAAGCAACAAAACATAACAATGGCATAGTCTGACTAACAATGATGAATATGTCAAATTAAACTCAATAGTTTAGAATCAGGAAGTGGAAGAGCCACAAGAGAAGCAGGAAGAACCGAATAGCAGAGCAGGAGTGAAAGTAGAAAAAGCAGCATGAGCAGACTGGGTACTTCTACAAGTTCAGATGAAGACATGGAAGAAAGAAGAAGGATTATGGATGGAACACCTAAAGGTAATGAAATCCTAAGAAGGTCAACAAGACAAACGCGTCCCCCTCCAAGGTACAATGACTATGCTCTAATGACTAATTTAATGAATATCAGTGAACCAATGAATTGCAAACAAGTCAAAGATAAAGAAGAATGGGTTGAAGCAATGAACGAAGAATATAACTCAAATATGAAAAATAAAACTTGGTAATTAACCGAGTAACAAGAGGATAAGACACCCATAGGCTATAAATGGTTGTTTAAATATAAGCTTAAATCATATGGTAGCATAGAAAGATCTAAAGCAAGACTAGTAGCGAAAGGCTATGTACAAAAGGAGGGAATTGCGTTTGAGGATACTTTTGCACTAGTAGAAAAACTAAACACAATTAGAGTTCTGGTTGCATTAGCCACAACACATAAATGGAAAATCCATCAATTAGATGTAAAATATGCTTTCCTAAATGGTGACTTAAAAGAAGAAGTCTACTTAGTCCATCCTGAAGGTTTTGTACAAAAAGGACAGGAACATCTTGTATGTAAACTAAAGAAAGCTATCTATGGATTAAAACAGGCTCCTAGGTCATGGTGCATAAAGATTGATACCTTCTTTAATCAGAAAGGTTTAGTTAAAACCAAAAGTGATCCTAACCTTTATATGAAGAAAGATAAGGAAGGAAATATTTGTTTGGTATCTTTATATGTATATGATCTCATCATTACAGGAAATGCATGTAAGTTGATTACAGAAATAAAAAATCAACTGTCACAAGAGTTTGAAATAAAAGACCTTGGAGAAATAAACTATTGTTTAGGACTTGAAGTTTGGAGAGAATCTGGAAAAACTATGATCACTCAAAGTATGTGAGGGAAATATTGAATAGATTTAACATGAGTGATTGCAATGAATCAACAATTCCTTTAGAACAAAATGTGAAGTTATGCAGACAAGATGGATCAAAGGATGCAGATGGTACTTTGTATCGACAGTTGGTGGGAAACCTGAATTATCTCACTACCACAAGGCCAAATATATCATATGCAGACATCATTTTGAGCCAGTTTATGGCTAAACCAAATGGTAGCCATTGAAAAGCTGCAAAGAAAGTCCTTAGATATCTGAAAGGGACAGTGAAATTTGGTCTTTTATACACTGATATGTTTGATGTTCAATTGGCAGGTTTTTGTAATTCTAAATGGGTAGGAAATCCAGATGACAAAAGATATACTACAGGATATGCATTCAACATTGGATCCGGAGTCATATCATGGAGTAGCAAGAAACAGCCAACTGTTTCTCTATCATCCACAGAAGCTTAATACAAAGCCATGTCTAGTGCAACATCTGAAGCTGTCTGGTTGAGGAGGATTCTTGAAGATATTGGAAAAAAACAAACAGAACCTGTTATAGCTGATTTTACCACACATGGTGAATCACACTTTTATGGCCTTCCCTATCCCTCTTCAAACTCCTTAGACCCCATGGACCATTTTTGTTCCTTTGATGTTTCCAAGATCATCACTAAAAACATGCAAAATTTTCTATACATGACTTTTAAACCCTTTCTCCCGTATATACGTGGGTTTGACCCATAAAACCGCATACATCGGGATGTGTACAAAAGGCCAAATTCTTTTGGAGTTTTCCTTGATGTGGATCAGACTCACTTGTCTCTTAGCCTTCCTTATTCCTTGAGATCGCTCGGATTCGACCTTTCATTACCCCATTGAAGATCTATATAAGGAACCCTTTGGATACATTGAAGGCATGAGGAATTGAGAGCAAGAGAACTATAGTCCATTGTTGCCGAAACTTGTGCTTGAGTCTGCATCCCTTTGTCCCTTGGAGCACTTTTGTGTTCTTCCCAAGCTTTCCCTTTTCTTGTGAGCTTGCTATTGAGAGATGGAGGATTGAAGTGGTGGAGGCCCAAGTGGGGGACTCTGTTTCTCCGATTCGCAGACATGCCGACAGAGGTTTTATTCATTGTAATCTATGATTTTATATTAATAGAAATATCTTTTCCTGTCCAACAATGTGTATTTGAATGAATATTTGATCCATGGATGATTTCAAATGCTTATATGTTATTGATTATATATGCTAGAGTAGATCTAACACGATTATATATAGCATGCTTGTCTTGTTTATTGAATGTTGAGGACCCAATTTATCAATTCAAGCTAGAGTTGGAAAGCTCAACGGGGATCTATGTTGGAGCAGGGTCCCGCAGCTACAGAAGAAGCTGCTAGTTTAGCGGAGAGATAAGTTTTGGTGGAGAGAAGATAAGACAGAGCTACAACGTCGTAGCACGTTTCCAGCTGCAGAGTAGAGCCGATAACCATGACTTTTAAGATAGAAAAGTCAAGAAAGGAAATGGTACCTGAGCGGATGAGAAGAGAGAGCTCACCCACTGCATTGAAGGCAGCGGCGGAAGACAGGAGGGCTCAGCGACCCTCATAAAGGAGAAGGAGCAACGAGGTTGAAGCATTGAAGACGAAGGGCAGAAAAGAGAAGCGGTGCATAGTACCCATGATCAGTGTCGGGAAGCATGGAAGACTGCAGAGAGCTATGGTGTGATGGAAAGTGGCTACCTCAAGTACAGATATGGCCGACTGTCACTAGTTAGGGTTTGGGTTACTGTTGGGACAGGCCCACAGTGTTGTAATGGCAAGACCTTTGGGATGCCTATAAAGGGATACATTTTTTATTGTAAAGGGTTGGACATTAGCGGGTTTGTCCAGTTGTTAGTTGTTTGTAGATTGTTAGACAGTTGTAAAAGTCAAGCTCTGGTTCTGTTATTAGCGGTAGCAATCTTACTGTGACCAGTAGCTGGCTTATAGAGCATACATGTAACGATCTGCAGGGATCGACAGAGAGGGAAGAGTATATTGTAGGAGAGCAGTATAGAGATAGAAAGAAGATCTAAGAGAGAATATCTTGAGCTGCATATGCGGTGCAGCAGAACTGTGTTTTACCTTCCCCTGAGCTATAAGAAAAACACAGTTCTGTGGACGTAACTTCCATCCTGGAGGTGAACCACATTAAAATCAAGCGTTATGTGATTGGATTATTTGCTATGTTTACTTATGCATTTCACAGTCATTTCATGGATTTTGGTTACAGTTTAATGAATGAATGTGTTAATCAGTTCATAGTAATATAGAAGGATAAACATAAGTCGAAGTCTTTGGCATGTTGTATGTGGTTCATTTATGCTTTGCGTGAAACAGTCACTAGTTGCAGTATTGAATAGCCTTATATGTTAAGTCTTGCACGTCGACACGAGCAATGCTAAGTGCGCTAAACCACGGAGGTAGGATATCACAAAGAGGTGATACCGCACCGGCAGAGGAGCTACGGTGCGCGATACCGCAGGTTGAGGACTTAGAGTTGGGCAGGAGCTGCGTGTCGCACGGGGTGCGACGACGCGGTAAGGCTGGAGATATCGCGAGTCAGGGAAAGTGCACGACGTAGAAAATGACCGCACGATGGTATAAAGGAATATCCCGCGGCTAGAAGAGCTGCGAGACGAGGAGAGCGCGCGACGTGAGCAGAAGATCGCACGACGCGCAGAGGAAGAGACCTCGCAGCTAGGGGATCTGCGAGCCGCAAGTAGGATTGCCACATAACTTGGTCCAAAACACTTGAGTCCTTGGCCAACCCATTAGAATCACTTCGGGTGATACTTCAGGCTGCTTTGCGGTCTGTCGCCGAAAGGGCCAGTGAGCTAGGGGTGTTGTTGGTTGATTATAGTAAACCCGGGTCTGCCCATAGAAGCCAACAAATGGTTCCATTGCTGGTTTTGAACAACTGAACGCTAATGTTCTGTTGGCATCCTACTAGAGAAGAGTTTCACCAGTGGCTGGATTCAAACTTAAGGGAGTTTGCCAAGAAAGAAAATCGGAGCCCTAAATTGAGCACAGAGGACTGGTTACAAAAGCATATCGCTTCAGATATACACGTGATATTTTTTGCAACCTATGGAAACGAGCTTTATGACTGGTTATCAAAGTTGACAGATAGGAACGTATTCAAAAAGAAGAGAAACATTATCTGGACACCGGAGTTGATTCAGACCATGCATAGCCTCGACAATCCCATTACGAGAGCAGTGGACTTCTGGCTTGCGAGTGTGCTAGGAGGCTTTGTTACAGAATTTGCAGTTGACCAGAGAAAAAGCTTCAGTGAGGCTGAGCGGTACTTCTTCAAAGGATATCATTGTAAGTACCTAAAATCTCTAAACTTTTCCATTAAGATGCTGCTACATGAAAAAGGAGTAATGGACATGATTTCAGACGAGTAAGTAAAGATAGTAATGTCACAAGAGTTTGAAAGTGATTTTGATGACATTGGACGAACACGTAGTGGCAAGAAGTATAAAGTAGCTTTCAGCTCTCCTGTATTTGGAGACAGTTCAGACAATATTAGGCAACCGAGTCCTAGTACCGCAGAAGAACCAGAGGGGGGTATCCCTTACCATCCCTATACCCCACAGAAACAGACCGGGACTCAGAGTAATCCTGTAGGTACTACATCCAGTAGCTCACAGACAGTACCTACTACTGCTACATCACCTTCACCTACACCACCGAGTGGTAGTAATCCAGTCAATCAGAACCCACCGCAGAGAAATAGAATGGGAGATGATATGAAGCTACCTACCTTTAAGGGTACAGGAGCAGAGAACCCGGAACAGCATTGGTTTCTATGTGAAGCCATGTGGACCATTAAAACAATCAACGACGATAACCTTAAACTTGTACATTTGGTCACCACACTCAGAGATCGAGCTTTAACATCGTACATAAAGTATACCATAGTACCCAAGACACTTGCCCAGGTCAAGAACGCCATGATTAAAGAGTTCAAGAAACCTAAGTCTGAGTCTCAGTGCATAACAGAGCTCAAGGATATTAAGCAGCTACCATCAGAGTCAGTATGGGACTTTGACTAGAAATTCAAAGCTCTTATAGACCAAGTAAGCTTTGAGTTTACGCTGGAGCAGCATAAGGAATGGTTTATTGCAGCGCTGCTCCCTCACATCAGATTGCCACTAATGCAGCAGAAACTCCAGATGCAGGATGACACGTTGGAGATGGCGATGAAGCTAGAAGCTTCACCTTTAGCTGAAACCAGTGCAGGCATGACAACTCTACAAAACCAGTTGGCCAACCTCACGTTACAGATACATGAACTTAAGAAAGGGAAAGAGGTTATGCAAGACATATGGTGCTTACGATGTAAAGCACAGGGTCATACCAAAGACAACTGTCCAGTCTTTGCAGAATATTTAGTGTCAGGGGCTCCTAACCCCTTACCACGAATGCAAGGGCCATGGTGTGAAATATGCAAGACACAAGGACATCAGCCTCAGCAATGCCCTTTTCTTCAGAAGTATGTACAAACACCTAAGAACCTATACTGTGTCTTCTGCAAGTCTGTCGGACATGATGAACAGGATTGTCGAGCCTATGATCTCATGTTAGATAGAAAACATGATGTATACAGAGTCCAGTCAGAAACACAGGGTCCAACAGTAGGACCACAGCCTGATCCGGCTTACGGTGGCCGTGGAGGAGGATTCAGAGGACGAGGCCGTGGAGGAGGCTTTGCACGAGGAGAAGGCTTTGGCAGAGGAGAAGGTTTTGGCTGTGGTCGCACACCAATCACTTGTTATAACTGCAGAGTTGTAGGACACTATGCTAGGGACTATCAGAGCCCGACTACCACTTGTAACTACTGCAAATCTTATGATCATACCATAGAGGAGTGTCCTACCTTGATAGCTAAGATCAAAGACCCTAAGCCAGCAGTACACTAGAACATCCAGCTTATTGCTGCTGAGCAGGCAGAGCTAGAACCAAGAGTCAATATTATGACTCGTAGCAGTGTTTCTACGTAGGACATCACAGGAGACCGAAAATAACATAGGGCAGGAGTGGGTGTGTAGAGCTCCTAGTAAAGTAATACCACTCGGCCTGCAGAAGAATAAAGAGACATTTCACGAAGCCAAGGCTTCCTTTGATGAACCTACACAATCAGGATCGTAGGTACCGTCGTCTAGGGGCGTACTGCAGCAAGGACCTTGTGGCGATAACCCTGAACAGATACCGCAGGCTACCACATCGAGAAGATGCGATGAGGATGAATCGACAGGAAGTGTACAATCCTTCCTGCGCAGTTTCTTGAAACTTGTGAGAAATGAAAAAGCTATCGGTGAGCTATAGCGCATCATAGATCAGTGTCAGCAACCTTCTCTCTCGGGCAGTGCACACCGTGCTGTTCATAATATTACAGGCCATACAAGGACCGGAAGAGAGATGAAGCTCATAGCACAGATTGGAGAGTTTGAAATGGATGAGGTCATCTTAGATCTAGGATCAGAGGTGAATGTTTTGACTAAGCAGACATGGGAACAGATGGGTAGCCCTCAGTTAGTCAAATCGCCTATCCACCTGAGATTAGCTAACTAGCAGCGAGTATCACCATTGGGTCGACTGCCGCAGGTGCCAGTTGACATTGACGGAGTTCGCAGTTTTGCGGACTTCAAGGTTATAGAAATCATTGGCGACAGTTGACCGTATCCAGCAAGGCTGTCATCGACCTAAAGAGAAGACAAATTACCTTTGATGATGCGCAGATCTGGGTCATCGCGCCGCTGGATCCTCACCAGGGTCCTAGATACATTGAACCTATCCGAGCAGAGGAGGAGGCACAAAACATGGATAGTCTCTACCAGATGACTGTGAACCAAAACGACTACATCAATCCAACCACAGAAGGGAACATTAGTTGGCGATGCGACAACTCATGCGCATCGGATTCCGATGTTGGTCTAGAGAACTGGCAGAACAGACTTTACGAAGTCTCAGCGCGCAGATGTGCATTTATGAGTAAGTCACTGCGATGGATTGGCGTGGAGATCACTAAGATTCCATCATATCATGGTCTGGCAGATATCCAAGACTTCCTTGAGCAGTTTGAGCAACAAATTCCTTACGAGCAGAGGATCGCAGCTATGGACCTTGCAGTATGAGCCACACCTGCAAGATGGTGGTATGCGCATAAAGAGAATATCGCATCATGGGATGATATTAAAAGATTGATGGCGATCAGATTTTCTGTCGACAGAGAGTACGTCCAGCAGAAGTACACAGGAGAAACTGATCCCAGGGCACACATTCAGACATGTGAACAGAACTGGCTGGACATTCCCGAGGATGAATGGGTTCACAGATTCATTCACACATTGGACACAGTTCCAAGGAACTGGTACACAGAGACCGATTTGCGCAAGGGGAAGACCACCTGGTCACTTATGATAGACAGTTTCCTACTCACCTTCACGTTTGAATCAGAACATCCAAGTGTTTCTCAGGCCCTAAACATAATCAAGATCAAGATATTTGAGGACTGTACCATCTCAGTGCAGGCTCAACCTGTGTGGGCCATCCAGTTGCAAGCCGCGCTAGAGTGCTATAATTTCGCAGCAAAGCCAGACAATGAAGATAAGAATGAGGATGAGGATCCTAGCAACACCAACATTCCAGAGTCAGAAGGGACTCACGATGTTGGGGGACCACAGTTAGAGATTCCAGCAATCACTGAGCCCATCAAGATTAAAAAGATCAATATTGGCACAGACGCAGAACCTAAGTTTGCCTCTATTGGAGACTACTGGAACGATGAAACAGTCGGACAGATTGCAGATTTGTTACATGACTATCAGGACCTATTTCCCACCAAGTTCACAGAGATGAAGGGAATAGTTGGAGACCTGGGAGTTATGAGGATACCATTGAAGAAGGATTCTAGACCAATCAAGCAGCGCCCATATAGATTGAATCTGTGCTACAAAGAAAAAGTAAAGGACGAAATCGATAAGATGCTAGCAGCAAGCATCATTGAGCCGGTAGAAGAAAGCGAATGGGTTAGCCCCATGGTCGTGCAAGAGAAGAAAACAAAAGGGGACATCAGGATCTGTGTCGATCTGCGCAAGCTCAACGATGCATCGCTTCACGATCCATTTCTGACACCGTTCACTGATGAGGTATTAGACAACGTGGGAGGACAGGAGGTCTACTCCTTCACTGATGGATTTTCAGGCTACCATCAGATCAGATTACATCCAGAAGATCGATCCAAGACCACCTTTGCAATAGAATGGGGCTCGTTCCAGTATACGGTAATGCCCTTTGGTCTTAAGAATGCACCAGCTATATTTTCTAGAGTAGTAGTTGCTGTGTTTAAAGAATACATTCATCAATTCTATATTTTGATGATTGGACTGTATTTGGCCTAATCGACAAGCATGTAGGAGACTTAAGACTGATGTTAGAGAAATGTAGGCAGTACCAGATTTCTCTAAACTTGAAGAAATGTATATTTTGTGCACCATTTGGTATTTTGTTGGGTCACATTGTTTGCAGACAAGGCTTGATGGTAGATCCTGCAAAGATCGCCATCATTGTAAATATTCCAGCACCCAACTCAGTCAAGCAACTGAGGACAGTACTTGGTCATACCGGGTACTACAGAAAGTTCATCAAGGGCTACGCAAAGATTACAGCACCAATGGAGAAATTGCTAAAGAAAGATGTAAAATTCCTATGGAATGAGGAATGTCAGCAGAGTCTAGACACACTTAAATAAAATATGGTTACAGCACCCATCTTAGTATTTCCAGACTGGACTTAAGCCATTTCATGTACATGTGGATGCGTCTGGCATCGCATTAGGGGTTGTTTTAACACAACCAGGAGAAGGGGACATTGACCATCCTATCACATACTCCAGTAGAAAGCTCTCGACAGCAGAAAAAAACTACACCACAATAGAAAGAGAAGGCCTAGCTATGGTGTACGTGCTCCAGAAGTTCAGGCACTACCTATTGGGTGCCTCGTTTAAGATGTTCACTGACCATTCTGCGTTAAAGTATTTGGTCAATAAGCCATTGTTAGGGGGGAGAATCTGCAGATGGTTACTCCTCTTTCAGGAGTATGATTTTGAAATCATCATGAAACCAGGCAGACTAAATGTCGGACCTGATCATCTGTCGTGGATAGACTCAGGAGAAGAGACAAGTAACCTAGACGACAATCTGCCAGATGCGCCGTTGTTTTCTATCCAGATCGCAGATGAGTACTATGCCGATATTATTCAATTTCTCACTACAGGAGTAGCACCTGATGAATTTACTAAGCAACAAAAGAAGCAGTTGGTTGTTAAAGCAGCAGACTTCACCCTCATCGCAGGACACCTATACAAGTTAGGTCCGGATGAAGTTCTGCGCAGATGTGTGATGCCGCATGAAAAAGATGCTATTATCAGAGAGGCACACTCAGGAACCGCAGGAGGTAATTTCGCAAGAAAACGGACTGCGCAGAAAATCCTGGAGGCAGGATTATGGTGTCCTACGTTGCATAAAGACACCAAGGACTTTTGCAGATGCTGCGATATCTGCCAAAGGGTAGGAAAACCCTCTCGACGCGATGAAATGCCGCTGTGACCGCAGGTCACGCTGCGCGCATTCGACAAATGGGCTATAGATTTTGTGGGTCCTATCAACCCACCAAGAAAGCGCACTGGTGCGAGATATATTATCACTGGAACAGAGTACCTCACCAGAAGGGCAGAGGCCAAAGCGGTAAGAAATTGTGATGCTGCTACAGCCGCACAGTTCCTTTTTGAAAACATCATCAGTAGATTTGGATGCCCAGTAATTTTGATGAGTGATCAAGGCACACATTTGCTGAACAACACTATTGAGGCATTGACAGAAGAATTCCAGATTCAACACCATAAGAGCACTCCCTACCACCCCAAGGCTAATGGTACGGTGGAGGCCTTTAATAAGATTTTAGAAAATGCTCTTACTAAGATCTGCAATAGCCAAAGGAATGATTGGGACCTTATTGTTAACGTTGTATTATGGGCGTACATGACCACATGCAAGAAACTTACGGGACACACACCTTTCAGCTTGGTGTATGGATAGGAGGTTGTTATGCCTATGGAGTATATTCTTCCCAATTTAAGAATCGCTCAGATTACCGGGATGACTGATACAGACACAGTGGAGGAAAGGCTAGCACACCTGCTTGTCGTAGAAGAAGACAGATTCATCACCGGATTCCATCAGAAAGTGCAGAAGGCACAAGAAAAAGCTTGGCATGATAGACACATTAAGAATAAGACTTTCCATATCGGAGACCTAGTGCTCCTGTATGACAGCAAATTCATTAAGTTTCTAGGAAAGTTCAAGACGCATTGGCTGGGGCCATATCAGATACAGCAAGTCACAGAGGGAGGTGCCGTTCAGCTCAGCCAGTTGAATGGGGAGCTTCTTCCCACATGGATTAATGGCAGTAGGCTTAAGATCTATAGTGATAGCCACCCCGCTTCTCAGCCCTAGCTTAGCCAGTTTATGGTGGTGCAGATGTCCAGTGTAGTTGAAAGGAGGCATCGCAACGAGAAATAGTCTACACCGGCAGGTATTATTCTAAGTATGAGGAATCACATAAGGTCGGTTCATGTAAAAATATATATGTGTGTGTGTGTGTGTGTGTGTGTGTGTGTGTATTGTTTTACGCAGGTGATGCGGAGTCGCATCGCGGCAGTGCGATGTTCCCCATGCCACGTACTCAGTTTGCAACCGACAAAGAGCCAGTCAAGTCACCATCTGACAGGTAGTTAATGAGGAAATGACCGGTATATCTTACCGTAGATTTGGCAGTAGTATAATAAATTTTTCCAGATTTAGCAAATCTCCGATGAGACCGGCACCTGTACACACACGCTTCGAGGGAAATTCGATCGGATTTCCTCATTTATTAAGGATCGGATGACGGGTGTGGTCTTGTCCAGGCATTGATGACAACCGACGGGTTCAGTATAGATGATCGTTGCATCCGGGATTATCGTATTGGGTATAAAAGCAGAAAGTATTCAATTGGGACGGTTATGTTTGCAGAAAAACCGAGAGCTATAGAGTAAGTTGTTAAGAGTTCTCTGTCCAGAGCTCAATTGGTTACAGAGTGCTGTGATTTTCAGAAGTTGCAGCCATTTCCCGTCCGCCATTTTAAACTGAGTGGGTTCTGTCCGAGGAAAAACCTATAGAAAACATTTTGAGAAGGTTCCAGCATCACGGCCGTGCATCCGCCCTGACGACGCCATCTAAGGGTGCTCCGCCAAGTTCGTCATAGCCCAGACAGCAACCATAGACGAGGAGCCAATCTCAGGTCAATGATGAATCCGGTTCAGAGCATGAGGAAGAAGTTCATAGCACAACAGACTACATGACACCACGAGTTGAAGGCGCACCAGAGGCAAGAATTCCTAAGAATGCTAAGTATACTGTTCCCTTACCACCCATTGATTCTCGCGTAAAGGAAAATGGAGATCTAGTAGGATATGCTGCTGTTGTTAAATTTGTAGATTATAACCTGGGAGATGGTAAGACATATCCTCAGTTCAAGCCGGACAACTATCTAAAGATTGAGAAGAACTCAAGGACAGGGAGAGATGAATATGTTCCCCTGCCACATGTCCAGATTCTTGAGCGGTCAGGTCTACTCAATTTGCTGAGATTACCTCATTTTGGACGGGGTGCAGAGGTTAATGCCGTGGTGCGCATTTTACTTTCTTGTGTACATGGAGGGTACCTTTGGCTAGGCAACAAGGTCGACCTGATATTCGATTTGATACATCGTATCACCGACCTATCCAAGACGGGTAAACACCCTGATATACAGACAACAGGAAAAACAAAGGACTCCAAGTTACCATCAGCCCTAGTAACTAAGTATCAACTACAGAGAGGAGGATGGGCTTATGACATTTCAAGCATAACAAATGAGACACTTAGATTCACCGCCATTCTGCTCGCGGGCAGACTACTAACCAAGGTTCGACCAAAGGAAGTTACAGGATCCGTAATTCACCTTGCCATACAGGTCACAGAGGGGGAACAGTTCAATTGGTCTCTATTCTTATTAAATATGCTTCAAGCAGATTGCTTGGAAGCTCAGGATGAAGCAAACCACCCTTTCCATTTCTCATGGTTGCTTATACTTTGCGCATTTTTCGAATGGAAGGAGCCATCCCATACCCAGTTTCCACAGATAGCAGGTGGCGCATCCAGAGGAGTGCGCTATGCCAGCTTATGGGAGACCAACAGCCCAGCCAAGAAAACGGTCAATACGATGGTATTCCATGACTACTATAAGCTGTTGATGAAGGTCATTCAAGAGACACCACGGCTCAGCACGAATACTGTGGAGATATACGATAGCCGGCTTAATTTTATGGCAGACAGCCACTTAATCTATCTATGGCCGAAAAGGACTAAGCGGGATGATTGGGCTCCTGGCTCGTTTAGGATGACAGCACGGGACGTCGAAGGAGTCACAAGAGACTTCGACAACCAATGGAAGCAGGAATATGAAGATACCGCACCACTATCATCAGACACTGCACAGACAGAACCCCAGGACAAGGACAAAGACAAAACAGACACCCAAACGCAATCTTCAACAAAAGCACCACTACCAAGGGAAAAGAGGAAAACTCCACAGCAAGTGCCATCAGAGGCACAGACGACAAAGAATGGAGAAGAAGGGCCACCAGAGGCATAGCAAAAGAAAAAACAGAAAACCTCAAAGCCAGTTCTAAATACCGCATTGACAGACGATGACTATGAACTCATCGCAACAAGGATGTGTGACACATTGAAGGACTCACTTGACGCAATGAAGGTGTCGCAGGAACAGAGGCAGAGTGCAGTAGAAAAACAGCTTCTAGACTTAAAAATAATTACAGATAATATCACCATGATGCACATTCTGCCGGTAAAGGAGGCCGTCGGAGAAACTTCGACATCGTCGATGTCCCGTGAGGAAAGCTTAGCAAAAGATCGCCTCAATACTGTGTTAATTCCACCAGGGAGTATCCGATTCCCTGCGACAATGAAGGACCCACCAGCTCAGTTTAGACAACCCATAGAGGTTAACCTTGTAGAGTTTCATATTGATCAGTTGCAGATGATCCAGCAGCAGCTAGGCGCAGAGCTTAGGAGTAGAGAGCTTGAGACTTACAAACAGAATACGCAGCTGAAGCAACAGAATGCAGCACTTGCTATCAGTGTTCAGAAAAGGGCAGACGAAGTACGAACATATGAGGAAAGAGAGCAATATCTTTCTCAAGTTTTACAGAGCATCGCATTGGAACTACCCCAATGTAACATTGAGTTCGCCTTACCAGTTCCGCAGAAGCTAAGAAGAGTAGCAGACATAGCAAAGGCTCTAGAAGAAACCGTGGCTAGGATGGACGAAGAAGTGGCCAGGATGAAGGCAGACCATGAAGAATAGATCATTGAGCTTGAGGCTCGCATATGATACACATCCCAGGCAGACCAGAAAGCATGAGTAGAAGCCCTTCGACTCACTTCTGCGCAGATGCAATCTCACATCGACGAAGCACGGTTAGTACTAACTGATGCGACGACCACATGGGCCGAGTTAGATGAGCCGCCGGAGAAAGTAGAAATCCAACAAAGTATTCAACGGATAGAGAATACTGCAGCGGCAATGAAAGAAGAAATTAAGGGCTTGGTAGCTCTTCAAAAGATGAGGAAGACAAAGGAGATAAACTTCTTGCAGCAGGAAGCGCAGCAATTAAGAACAAAGGAGATACACATTAATGACCTGCTTCAACTATATCAAGAGCAAATCGCAGAGATAGTCGATACGGTTGAACAGAAAATGAAGGAGTTTACTACCACCAGAGAGGAAACTGACGCCACAGAAGACGCCAGCATTAGTCAAGATTTGCTTGACTCGGCACAAGAGCGTGTCGAGGTGATGCAGAAGGAAGTCACAGGACTTCGAGACAGGTTGCAGAGGACTTCGCAGGAAGCCAAGGAAAAGCTGCAGCATGAGAAGCTCGCTGGAAGTGGCTCGAGGACGAGCCACAAGTAAGTGTTAGGGGACTGTTGGAGCAGGGTCCCGCAGCTACAGAATAAGTTGCTAGTTTAGCGGAGAGATAAGTTTTGGCGGAAAGAAGATAAGATAGAGCTACGACGCCGTAGCACGTTTCCAGCTGCAGAGCAGAGCCGGAAACCATGACTTTTAAGATAGAAAATTCAAGAAAGGAAACGGTACCTGAGCGGTTGAGAAGAGAGAGCTCACCCACTGCATTGAAGGCAGCGGCAGAAGACAGGAGGGCTCAGCGACCCTCATAAAGGAGAAGGAGCAATGAGGCTGAAGCATTGAAGACAAAGGACAGAAAAGCGAAGCGGTGCATAGTACCCATGATCAGTGCCAGGAAGCATGGAAGACTGTAGAGAGCTTTGGTGTGACGGAAAGCGGCTACCTCAAGTACAGATATGGCTGACTGTCACTAGTTAGGGTTTGGGTTACTGTTGGGACAGGCCCACAGTGTTGTAATGGCAAGACCTTCGGGCTGCCTATAAAGGGATACATTTTGTATTGTAAAGGGTTGGACATTAGCGGGTTTGTCCAGTTGTTAGCTGTTTGTAGATTGTTAGACAGTTGTAAAAGTCAAGCTCTGGTTCTGTTATTAGCGGTAGCAATCTTACTGTGACCAGTAGCTGGCTTATAGAGAATACATGTAACAATCCGCAGGTATCGATAGAGAGGGAAGAGTATATTGTAGGAGATCAGTATAGAGATAGAAAGAAGATCTAAGAGAGAAGATCTTGAGCTGCATATGCGGTGCAGCAGAACTGTGTTTTATCTTCCCCTGAGCTATAAGAAAAACACAGTTCTGTGGACGTAACTTCCATCCTGGAGGTGAACCACATTAAAATCAAGCGTTATGTGATTGGATTATTTGCTATGTTTACTTATGCATTTCACAGTCATTTCATGGATTTTGGTTACAGTTTAATGAATGAATGTGTTAATCAATTCATAGTAATATAGAAGGATAAACATAAGTCGAAGTCTTTGGCATGTTGTATGTGGTTCATTTATGCTTTGCGTGAAACAGTCACTAGTTGCAGACCGCACCGGCAGAGGAGCTGCGGTGTGCGATACCGCAGGTTGAGGACTTAGAGTTGGGCAGGAGCTGCGTGTCGCACGGGGCGCGATGACGCGGTAAGGCTGGAGATATCGCGAGTCAGGGAAAGTGCGCGACGTAGAAAAGGACCGCACGACGGTATAAAGGAATATCCCACGGCTAGAAGAGCTGCGAGACGAGGAGAGTGCACGACGCGAGCAGAAGATCGCGCGACGCGCAGAGGAAGAGACCTCGCAGCTAGGGGATCTGCGAGCCGCAAGTAGGATTGCCACAGAACCTGGTCCAAGACACTTGAGTCCTTGTCCAACCCATTAGAATCACTTCGGGTGAGACTTCAAGCCGCTTTGCGGTCTGTCGCCGAAAGGGCCGGTGAGCTGGGGGTGTTGTTGGTTGATTATAGTAAACCCGGGTCTGCCCATAGCAGCCAACAATCTAAATCAACCATCCAGAATAAGGTATGAATCGAGATCATTTAGTGTTATATATTTGGTTTCTCTTGCATATAGGAAAGGATTGATTTCTGGAGTCAAGTTGTCTATTTTGGTACCCCAAGCCATAGGAATTTCTCTCTGTAACAAAATTGGCGACTCCACTAGGGATGTTCCTTGTTTGTCTTTGGGGTTTGGAGGCACAATGTGCTTGATATTATTGACTTGCTCTTTGTTTCTCCTTGTTTCTATGTTGCATTTTATAGTATGTTCATCCATTGACACTCCCCTTTATTGGTTTGACCCTTGGCCTGCTTTTTACCACTGTCTTCTCTATATACGCAGGTTTTTGGCCAAAATCCGCGTATATGTGAATCTTTTTGGCCAAAAGTCGTGTATATACACAACTTTTCTTTAAACAGACGTGTACATCCTCCATTTTGTTGAGTTTGATGTTGTGAGAAGTTATTGGGTGGGTTGTGAGTGTAGTTGGGTCTTCCTTGGGTCTGATGTTATCTGTTGGATGCTTCTTTTGTGACCAGAGACCGCTTTTTCATTGATTTTTATTTGAAATTAGTTTTAGTCATTTATCCTTTTTGTTTTTCCATCAGTGCATTACTCTTTTTTGTCTCGGTGTCTTGCTAGGCTTGTGTTTTATACTTGTTGCAGAGACTAAGAGTTTTAGATGACTTTTATTGCATTTTTCATTCTTTTATATCAAAAAATACAAGGTAGTTTCATTTTTTGCATATGGATTTGAGGAGGTACTTGCATTGGATTACTTAGATGAGAGTTTTATTTAGGCCTTCATATAGGCAGGATTGCATTGGCATTCAAAAAGGAATATATATTTATGCATCTCATGTAGTGGCATACCCGATCTTTATTTGACAAAGATTGCATTTAGCATTGTTTGTTATGGTGTGCACTTTTATTTCACTACTGAGTCTTCATGTCATTAGTTGCATGACCATTTCTCTTTGAGTAATTATAGCCAATTAAAATCAACGCATAATAAAATGAACTACACATTTTTCTTTTATAGGGTTCACCAACAAGATTCGGTTTTAGGGTCTTGGAATAGTTGAATAAATTCTCCAAGACCACTAAATAACAACATGTATTTGTCTATCCAGGTGAGAGTGTGAAATTCCTTGGTATAATTAGTGTTTCTCAGGATCCTCCTCTTACAAGGGAGTTAAGCACGAGGTAGTGTGAGTGGTTAATGATTGGGATGACCCTTGGTCATAACTGAGTAGCACCGGAGATATTTCCAGGATTGTATTCGTATCTGGGGGCTCTTTCGAGAGTTTCGGGCTTTGCTACCCTACCCATATGATCAATCTCACCTACGACTATCTGCATGAGCATTGGTTATATTGAGGTGACCTTAGTTTCCTTACCTATGTATGACAGTGGGTACTTGCAGAGGTTATTTTGTAGGTGTCCCGGCCAGGTAGAGGTCAGACAGCACAGTCGCTTTATGCATTGAAGCTGAGGGCCACTATAATTGGTTACGTACCTCCGCTTATAGTGTATGGGAGTTTCGAGCCTCTCCTAGGCAAGACATACATGCTACATTCGGGAGCTCACATATCCTCCCCTTGGTTTGCTTGTATTTTGGTTGTATATTTTCTTAGGAGTGTGCTCTTTGTGCGCTAGTTGGCCTTTGGGATCGCAGTTACTTGAGTATATTTATGCTCTCTTGAGTTCGGGTCCTTTTATTTTAGGCATGCCTGCTATCCTATCACTCGTCGTTGGTCCTAGTACAGACCCTGGTGTCAGACTTGGGGGCATCACATCCCCTTACCGTTCTCATAGATTTGGGAATAGTCATATTCCATCCTCTACTCCATTTGTGGAGAATTTTTATTCATTTCGCTCGGTCTTTACACTGGTGGTAACCCTCATGGGGGTGGTAGTGGATTCATGAACATTGGGTCTACACTTTACATTCCTTTTTATGTCCCATTGTCCACCGCACTGTTTCTTTTGAATTTAGTTGTCATGATCATTCCTCCCTATATCCTATAGTTTGGGTTCTTTATTGACTATTTTTTGTTGTTTTGGACTTATATGGTTGTCATGTAGGGTCCAATTTTTGTACACTCTCTTCGAGGTTTTGACCCGTTCGTTCCTATCACATGTATCATGTCTAAACTAGCATATAGGTTAGGATTTCACATCTGCTTGCATTTTGCATGACCCTATGACTATTCCATCTTAACCTTAGGTACGAACCCATTCCATGGTATCACGGAACCTTCATGTTGTTGTTAGAAGTGGTACTATGTGAATGGTAGAGCTTTCCTATACATGGGTGTCCTAGTTAGATCCCCTTTGCATTTGGTACCCATGCTGCGAGTCCTCTCTTAGGTTCGGGAGTCCTTTGTATAGTATCGCCATGACATTTCACAAGAGCCTCATACTTTTGTTGATCTTTTTGCTGGCTTGTTTCCCCAGGACTCCCTTATGTCAAGTTGTAATTGTATTATCAAGAGCTTTGCCTGCCTCATTTGAGCCTTATGTCAGCTTCCCTGGCTTTGAGTATCAACCATATAGCCCAAGCTTGTCTCATGTCTAGCCACGCAGATCCATTTTGTATATCCTTTGCAGCTCAATTCCCTATTTGTACCGGGAGGGGACTTTCCCCCGAGTGTCGTTATCCTACACATGTGTCCTTGCATTGAGCATAGGTATGTTCCACTACTTGGAACTAGTTTGTTTTCCCATTTGACACTTGTCTCCTCCTAGTCTATAACTTTAAAACGATTTTATTCTTTTTCAAGCCTTTCAAATATTTGAAAAAGTCCAAAAAAATTTAAAAAACCAAAAAGTCGAACAAGAAAAGATGTTATCTTTGGCAGCAGTTGAGTCATGTCGCCTTCGAACAGAGCACTGTATATCACATCCGTTGGTTGGGTTAATAGTTTGAATTTAGGAGATGTACTCATTTATCTGAGTTTATCTCCACCGACTGGTTAAGCTTCCAGTCCCTATGGAGCCTCTGTCGATGCCTCCTATGTCACAGAGATGTCCCAGTTTTGCATATCGATTCTATGTTCCCTACATTCAATAAACATTCGCCTTTATGTTCTTGTTCGAAGGAAGTTGAAACATAAATCGACCCTTCCTCAGTTATCTTGACTTTGCATGTCGGCCATTCCCGGTACAGTTACGAACCTTTCCCGGTACAGTTACTGGTTCATGCACCTTATGATCGAGTCCTTCCACATTATACAGCGTTGCTAAGTACCTCATGTTGGATGATAGGGGATGCATTAATGCCCTCCTTCCAGCGGATTTCATCCCATTGACTTCAGATCATTTATTCTGGGATAGGAATCTAGAGTCATTTTTTAGTGCCTTGAGACTTGCAGTCATCAGTGGCAGGTTCTCTCGTCGTCGACAGTTTTTTGGGAATACATCAATGTCCCATGTCGATGGATTCTCTCAAGTGTTCGACCTCAACACATTTATTCACACTTATTAGTTTGCACTCTAGTACCTTGATTCCTATTTTCATTATCGGTAGGTGATCTCGCATCTGTTAACGGTATACATCAATGACCGGTAATCAGATGATGGACTACTATGTTCGACCTCAACACCTCTATTCACATAGTAGGACATGTACTCATAGCGGTTTGTGTAGAAGACCTTCTAGACTGGTGGCATCTCTTATATGCTACCTCCTTGATCATGCTAATGTTCATGAGATTTCAACTCTCGTGACTTGATTCCAGTATATGTCAGACATTTCCATCCATTATGGAGATCTTGATACATTATGTATCTTCAGTCTTCATGGAGATCATTATCCTTTGTATATCTTCATCATGGAGATTCTGAGATTCATTATATTGTACGTGGCGATGACCACATATGTCATATTGTATCATGCCTATTCATGGCCATTGTACTCTTATGTATCCGGGACTGCTATATGTATTTACAGTTATGTGCAGAGTTGTATCATTGTATAGTCCTGATTGGATGGCTGGTTCTTCCACTGGGTTCTTCATCACTTCACTTCTGGGACGGACTTATAATGTATTTTGGCCATCGTATGACCCCTCTGACCTCACACATTAGGGGGCATCTGTTATAGCTGATTTTACCACACATGGTGAATCACACTTTCATGGCCTTCCTTGTCCCTCTACATACTCCTTAGACCCCATGGACCATTTTTGTTCCTTTGATGTTTCCAAGAACATCCCTAAAAACATGCAAAATTTGCTATACGCGACTTTTAAACCCTTTCTCGCGTATATACGCGGGTTTGACCGCTAAAACCGCGTACATCGGGATGTGTGCAAAAGGCCAAATTCTTTTGGAGTTTTCCTTGATGTGGATCTGACTCACTTGTCTCCTGGCCTTCCCTATGCCTTAAGATCGCTCGGATTCGACCTTTCATTACCCCATTGAAGAGCTATATAAGGAACCCTTTGGATACATTGAAGGCATAAGGAATTGAGAGCAAGAGAACTATAGTCCATTGTTGCCGAAACTTGTGCTTGAGTCTACATCCCTTTGTCCCTTGGAGCACTTTTGTGTTCTTCCCAAGCTTTCCCTTTACTTGTGAGCTTGCTATCAAGAGATGGATGATTGAAGTGGTGGAGGCCCAAGTGGGTGACTCAGTTTCTCCGATTCGCAGACGTGCCGACAAAGGTTGTATTCATTGTAATCTCTGATTTTATATTAATAGAAATATCTTTTCCTATCCAATAATGTGTATTTGAATGAATATTTGATCCATGGATGATTTCAAATGCTTATATGTTATTGATTATATATGCTAGAGTAGATATAACACGATTATATATAGCATGCTTGTCTTGTTTATTGAATGTTGAGGAAGCAATTTATCAATTCAAGCTGGAGTTGGAAAGCTCAATGGGGATCTACGTCAACCGTCCGGAATAAGGTACAAATCAAGATCTTTTAGTGTTAGATATTTGGTTTCTCTTGCATATAGGAAAGGATTGATTTATAGATTCAAGCTGTCTGTTGTGGTACCCCAAGCCATAGGATTTCTCTCCGTAACAGAACCCACAAAAGTATATTGTGACATTCAAAGTGCAGTCAAACTGGCAGACAATCCAGTTTATCATGCAAGGACTAAACACATTGAATTCCAATATCATTTTATCAGAAAAGATTGAGTCTAAGGAAGTTAAACTTATTTATTGTAACACAAGTGATAATGTCACTGACATATTTATCAAACCTGTTGGCAAGATTCACTTTGAGATCCTTAGGTAGAAATTAGGTGTTGTAGAAAATCCATTTCTACATTAAGGGGTATGTTCGAATAATGTAGAAATGCTAGGCAAGTATCTAGTTATTTGGAGTAACCGTGTAAGGTTGATCTCAATAATCGAGTTCGACTATCATGTTGTATGATAAATAAGAATAATAAATATTAGATGATGAATATTACAAAGATGTCTTGGCCTTAAATATGGCTTGGACATTCATGATGAGGAGACGCCTCCTTTCATACTAACATAACTTATAAATTATTTAATTATTTAATTATTTTCTTATTTATGTTCGTTACATTGCCACAATCTTTAAGGGAGCTTTGTCCTCAAAGCTCGAGTATTTCCTAATGTCATCTTTTATTCTGGCTCTATGTCGCACTGAAGACTTGAGAGGTGCGATTTTAATTATGACCATTGTCTCATTTTGATTATTATGTCTTGGTATTTGCAATAAGTATGAACTTGGTGAAGTTTTGTTTACGCTTTTTCTACTTGTGTGATTGCTTCTTTTAACTATGTCTATCCTCAATTGAACATGCGCAACATACATTATGACCTTAACTATTTTCGTGTTGTTATCCCCAACATATTTTGTGTCAGTTCCATTGAACGGGCTCCTTGTGCTTATAATGCTCAAAAGAATACCGGTCTTATCTTGTGTCTGATAGATATTATAGTTGCTTCCCTTGATGTTCTTTATAGCCATCTTTGTGATGATATATGTCCTTCGTGTGTTTGTGATTGTGACATTTTTGTCGCAGCATTGATCATCTTTATTGTTAGCAACATCGGCTTGTCTCTTATCGCAATCTTGGTCAAGATCATCTTTTTTTTCATTAACTTGAGTGGTTTCTTCTACGTGATTTTCACCTCCCTCTACATTTACTTTAAATGTTTCGTCCATAGTTTTCTTTATTTCATCTATGTCCTTAAGTATTCCCTCAAGGAGATCTATGAATTCGTCACTCTTACTATAAGATGCCTTGGATGTTTGTAGAACGCTATTTTGGCCTTTTAAGGTGAAATTTGAATAATAATATATTAATTAATTTTTTTTTTCTTTTATAAACTATATAATATTTTGTATATAGTTTTTTATTTTTTTATTTTTTTAAACAAATATTATAATAAAAAATATAATATTTGATTTTTTTTAAATATATTGAAATAATATATTATATTATATTATAACTTATAATATATTGTTTTGTTTGTATTTTTTGTTTTGGTTGCAAGTCGTGGAGTGGAGTGGAGGGAGCGACGGCGTGAGAGGTTGGCAGTGCTGTGAAGAGGCGGCGAGGGCAGGGAGAGCGGTGGGAGGATGGCATGGTGAGGAGGACGCAGGAGGTGGCGCGACGGTGGAGCTGGTGCGGTTGTGCAGTGTTGGGTGGAGCAGGGGACGTAAGGTGCGCAGCTAGGAATGAGCGAGGCAGAGCAGCAAATCGGTGGAGTGGCAGTGGGAAGGTGTGCAGGAGGGCAGCTGTGGAGGAAGGAGAGTGCACGTGTGGCTGTGGCGAAGGCTATGAAATGGCGTGGGAAAGATTTGGGAGGAGGGTGTGTGAAGCGTGGAGCAGGGAGGCGACGGTTTGATGGAACGGGGCTGTGAAGGATGTGCATGGGACGTGGGAGGAGCGTGGAGTGGAGGAGGCAGAGGGAAGTGGCAGCGTGTGGGGGTGGAAAGTGGATGAAGGAAGATGGGGTGATGCATCCAGGAGGTAGCGCGAGTAGCGAAAGTATGGGGTGGATGTAGGAGGGTATGGAGGAGGCAGAGGTGGTGGATGGAGGAGTGCGAGGGAGATGTAGAGGGAGCAATGAGAGAGGTATGGGTGAAATGGAGCAGCGGAAGAATAAAAAATTGATGAGCCGAATCCGAGTTCAAGTAGGGGTTGATGAGTTGAGTCCGAGCTCAGAGTGCAGGAGCGAATCCACTCTGATACCAAATGGAGCAACTGTGTCCGCTTGATCTCAATAATCGAATTCGACTATCATGTTGGATGATAAATAATAATAATAAATATTAGATGATGAATATTACAAAGATGTCTTGGCCTTAAATATGGCTTGGACATTCATGATGAGGAGACGCCTCCTTTCATACTAACCTAACTTATAAATTATTTAATTATTTAATTATTTTCTTATTTATGTTCATTACATTATTGGGTTGATGTGTACTTTCTATGATTCGCATGTAGAGGCTTCATATCCACCTTTCTTGGATTTATGATTTGATTTATTGTGACTATCTACACCTATATATTGTAATCTCTTCTCAATTGATAATTAAATTAGTTTGTACCATTCCTTTGTGTGAACGAGCCTCGTGCTCTTCCATGTCTACCTTCTAAATTCTAGGTCTCCACCCACCCCAACCATATGTAAAGACATAACAATCAAATATCTTAAAAACCTTTATCATTAATACCATCAATCCTCTATCCAGTAAGACACGTGAGCGGAAAATTCAGTGTTTGAGTTCCTAACTTAAACGGTCGAAATCAATTACCAACTACTGAATGGACATGAATAGTTACAACCTAACCAATGCAATTGTCACCAAATTTTAATCACAACGACTCCAATGCCTTAAAACCAAACCAATTCAATTTTCAGTCATGTCCAATCACACAGACGCCAATGCCTCAAAAGCGACGTTACAACTCGATGGATATTTTTTTATAATAAAAAAAATAACATCATTGACGATTTAATGGATTGGTGTACCTGTAACTTTCTTTGGAGAAGACGATAACAGTAGCTGCTAGGATTCTCAAATCAATAAAATGGTTGAAATTTGAACTTTGGTCAGTTGGAATTAACCTCCACTTATCTATGGTTAGACAGTCACGACCCAACTAAAACTTATTTAACTGCTTCATTCTCATAAATAAATAAAAATTTGACGCCCGAGGGACCTCAAAACCCAACTAACCACATACTTTAAACTTTCCGTTATGAGCAAAATGCAACCTTCATCATAACTCCACCGTGAACAACAATTATTGACCCAATTGTTCAGAAATTGTCAAAATCGTGCCATATCATCCCATCCTTAGTACGTGTCGTCGAAATTGACCATTTCGGCCAGTAGTGAGTCGACGCGGCATGTGATTTGGCATTCTCTTTGTCCGTTAGATATCTGTTTTTTAATCCAATGGCTAACGTTTCATCCCAGCGTGTGTCCGAACAGGCCAACCACGAGTCCAATCGCGCATACACTATGTAGTCACGCGACGAGCAGCCGCCGTTCATTACTAAAACTTATGGGCAGATTTAGACCTTTGTTGTTTAAAATAAAATGAATTATTATTATTTTAATATTTTTTAATATTTTTATTATTATGAAGAAAGTGTCTTCTTACAAATACTTAGGAATTGATATTCATTACAAGTTTAACTGGAACTGGAACTATAGTATTAAGAAAATGATTAATGGAGGATGGAAAGCTTATTTTGGTCTTGAAAATAATTGGAAAGAAGCAAATCTTGTGACGTGGAATAAAAAGAAACTCCTCTTTGAAACTTTAGTCACTCATGTTATCTTGTATGGGTGTGAGGTTTGAGGTTGCAGCATCTCTAGAGAATCCTAGAGAAAGATTGAGCAAATCCAAAAACGTTTTATAACGTATAATCTCAAAATTAAAAGCAATACACCCTACCCTATTCTCCTTATGGAAGTGGGTCTTTCCCCTATCAAGAGCCTAGCTATGACTAGGATCCTATTGTACAAGTACAAAATCAATAACATGGGAGACCATAGACTTTCTAAACTAGCTTTAAATTCCAACCAAAACCACCTAAGGCTTAAGCAAAGTTGGTATAAAGATACCAGGGCTTAGTTAAATCTTTGGGAGATCAACGCAAATGTTGCATTGCAAAATATAAATAACATTAAAAATATTGTCACGTCTAAGTTTAAAGAGAAAATGTGGTGTGAGAAAGATTTAGAGGATAAAAGAAAGTTAAGATATTATAAGAAGATCATCAACCCTACTCTAGAAGATCAAAAGTATCTCTCGGTTTTAACTAGTTCAAAGAAAAAAATTAATATAGTCAAGATAAGAACGAACTCTCATGAGCTTCATAGTGAAACTAGTCGTTGGACAATTCCTAAAACACCATGGGTAGAAAGGATCTTCCATCTCTGTGAGAATATGAACATTGAGGATGAAAAACACTTCCTCTTAGAATGCCCTGCGTACACCCACATTATAGCTCAGTTTCATAATCTTTGTTGCAATCCTGGCCTTCCTAGCCTTTTAAGTTGTCAAAATTATAGTGAGCTCGCAAGGCTTCTCTCCAAGCTCTTTGAGCATAGAAATACAATTTTAAAACAAACTAAGTAATTCATTTCTTTGGGTCCGATAGACCAAAATTTGGTCTAAGTGGACGTTAACCACCATCATCATCATCATAAAAATAGAAATTTTGAAATTTCAATATATTTAAAAATTTGTAAAAATTTTCATATTACAAATCAATTTCAAAATATTTACTATAACAATAATATTTTTAACTTTTTACCATCACAACTATACTATTAATATAATAATTTTATTATTTAAAAAATTAAAACAATAATGTTTCATAATACAAAATATATATATCTATATATTTGTTATTTAATTAGTCCATTGTCACGTCGTTTCTTTTATTAATTTTGGAGTATAGTTTAATTATTTAGATGGCTAAGCAAATAAACAAAATCCAAATCCAATTAAAAAGAAAATTGATATTACAAGCCAAGAAGAGGCGAATGTGGATATATTTAAAGTGTATTTATGTCTTCACCGAGGCGCAATTGACAATGATATTGGATCAAAATAACAAAAGAAAATAAGAGAAAATAAGAGGTTAAACAAATTTCCTATCCAATTAAAAAGAAAATAAGCTAATAAACAAAATCTCTATCCAATTAAAAAAAATAAATGATAGAAGCTATGAGAGCTAGGTATTCGGATATAGTTAAAGTAAGTGGAGTTATTTTTCTATATTATGAATTTTTTTTTAACCATGAGAACAATAATTTCTTAATAATATATTCAATAGTCTGCAAGTCAAATATATCAATAACTTGTGACTTAACAAGGGTCGAGACGTCGCAAAACTTATCGAGTGAGCCTTTATCCCAGAAGGATCGAGACGTCCCGAAACTTATCGAGTGAGCCTTTATCCCAAAAGTCGCCTACCCTTTTAGTTAGCTATTTTTATTTTATTTTTGGTTACCAAACTACGAAAAAATATCTTGAGTTTTATTTGAAGAGCTGGTTTTTACTTTTGCTCATTTCTCGTTCTTGGATGATATTTTTTTAGATGGCTAGTTGTGAACCTTCCATTTTGATGGGGCTGATGTATGGTCTTGGACACCTCTTGTTGTTATCATCCTCCTCTTGTTATCCTCTTCCATGGGCTTTTTAGTGCCCGTTCTTGTGTAGTAGACGCCATTGGTGTTTCTTGGTGGTATCTTAGTAGTTTATTGTTTTTCATAGTTTTTGCTAAGAAAGATTATTTCTTAACATTATATGTACATTTATTTTTATAATTCAAAGTAAGGTGTTTTTTTCATTATGGAAAAAGTTTAGTTATATGTTGAGCAAGTGGTTGATAGGTGTAATTGACAATGATATTGAGTAATGAGACGGATCCCCAATCTTGTTGAGTGTTTCCAAGTTGAAAGCAAGCATAAACTTGAGTGTTTCCAAGTTGAAAGCAAGCATAAATTGTTGGTGGGAGTAGTCAGCAATAATGATGCATATCATTATTCTTCTTGTGATGTTGACTCATCATTATTCTTCTTGTGATGTTGATTTTTGTTGGGATATGGTTCTTACTTCATACTTGATTTTGGTTACATAAATTGGGATTATAATCAGGGTCAAAAGATGCCTCATGAGCATGTGGCAAGGTCAAAGTGGTGAATGAAACTTATTTAGTTTAATTGGATGCCTTTGCGTATGGTATACGCCAATTTTAGTTCATAGTTGAAAATTGAGTCACTTTTAAAGAAAGTTTTCAAAAGATCTTTTATTAAATGTGGTTTTATAATTCTATAAGCCATATTAATATTGCTTCCACCATTTTATTTGTGGAAAGGAAATCGCTCATGAGTCTTCATTAAATGTACATCTTGGGAGTGAACAATTTTGTATCGTGAGATGTGCTATTTGGTATATAAGTATATGAATCAAAATTAAAAATATCAATATATAATTTTATTTTTTATTATTAAAATAACTATTATATTATAATAATAAATTAATATATCATTATGAGAAGTATTATTATATTCTAATTAACATTGGAATTGATTCAAGTTGATAATCTAATTAAACTTAATAGTGCATAAAATCATGTTTTGATAATCTAATTAACCTCAGTGGTACATAAAATCATGTTTATACATATAATTCTGGACAAAGCTTTTGGAAAAAACATTTAGTTTGATGTGTCATAGGTTACCATTAATTTCATCTAATCATGTACAAACATGTAATTCTCCATAAGCTTTTTCCCAAAAAAATTAATTCGATGTGTTATGGATGAGTGTTCTTCGGGTTGAGTGTGATATATTATTGAGAAGGCGAGTAAGTTTATGTTTAGTTCGGGTTGGAGGCATTTGCATGTTTTTTAGTCATAGGTTTTTATTCTTAAAAGGTGTAAAAAAATATTATATATTTAAACAAATATCATTAAATATTATCACGTGAAAGAATAAACTATGGCTATGTTCAAATAATTATAAATATTCAAATATAGTTCCATTTGATTTAAACATTCTACAAATAAGTTTATTTATTTCAAGGGCACATTTATTTATATATAAATATAAAGTTCCTTTAAGCAAGTTGTTCACTTAGAGTAAATTTAAGGGCATAGATGAATTCAATTAAGATGCTCACATATCCATATTCATTACTAGGGGCCATTTTATGGTAAATACTAATAAAATGATATATCTATCCATATATATTAACAAATCCAAATCTAAGTTTACATAATTGATAATTCATTTGTCCTAATATTTATTTTGTTTATTTATTTAGACAACCCAAACTAAAGAGACACTTGCTATGTGGACATATGGACATGTTTATGTATTTTGGGATATTATTTTTATGGTTTAATGTTGGGATGATGATAAATATGTGAGTTCATTTAACATGCAAAGTAAAAAGTGGAAAGTCCATACATGGATACCAACTCAAAACTATGTTGTAAATGTATAATAGATGTGAGGCATGGTAAAAATAAACATAGTATTTGAAAAGAGGCATCGCATGTCCATAATGGTTGTTCAATGACATGACTATAAGAACAATAATTGCATAGCATGGCTCATTGAGGCATGCCTTCATTCTTTGCCCCTTTCACACTTCAATTTCAAGCTTCAATTCTACACTCAACATACCAAATGAAAATACCAAATTTGATTCCCAATATAATTGGAGTCAAACTTGATCATTCTCAGTCCTTCTGTTGGTACCATATTTGTTCCATGAAAATTTTAGCTTTCAGCAGCCCACATACAATGAGGGATCTTGGTTCTCGCTGCCAGAATAGCCAAATCTATGAATTTTGGTATCAACCTGATCAATTTCTTATTGCCACAAATTTTCATCTTGGTTGTTGGATGTAAAGACTTCATTTCACGGTGAAGGAAAGCGTGTACTGTTTATGGTATTTGAATATGCGGATTTCGATTTATTTATTTTTTAGACACATTGATGCACACTGTCAATGTAATGCCAAGATGTCTTTAAGGACTATTCAAAGCTATATGTACCAACTATGTAAGGGTATTTCGTATTGTCATAGTCACGGGGTGCTCCACAGATCTTGGACTTGGAAGAGCTTTCACAGTTCCCATCAAGAGCTATGCTATACTTTTGAGGTTGTTACTCTTTGGTACAGAGCTCCTGAAGTGTTGTTGGGTGCAAAGCGCTATTCTATGGCATTAGACATATGGTTTCTTGGTTGTATCTTTGCTGAACTGCAAGCACTTTTTCTCGGAGATTCTCAAATACAACAGCTTATAAGCATATTCATTTCAGGTTGCTAGAAACCCACAAGTCATTAAGTTCATGAACTACACGTGGAGCAGTGTGGAAAACAAGTTTCAGGATAAAGTACTTTATGCATCGGGGACATATGTCCTAGACATACCCCTGCCATTCAATGCCCAATTCAAGCATTCGTGGAAGAGAATTTAAAAGTTTGAGAAATTCCATTTTGCAGCAGAATATGAGACGGTAAGCATTTGGTAAAACACACATCAGGCTGACATTACAAAGCACTGATAATGGTATGCAAAGGATCTCAAAAGTCTTATTATATGGAGTGTAGTGCCGAAATAAAAGACCAGATCCAGATCCAGATTCTATTCAATGTCAATACATAAAGTTTATATATCCCGTGACGTTTCTATACAGTCTGGTTTGTAGTGTATTCATGAAAGTAAAGATATAAAAGGAGGTTTCTCGCATTCACATTATCGAAGTATCTAAACTCGCCAAAGGAAAGGCGCGCAGGTTGCCAAAGAAAGATTAATGGAGGAGATCGTACAAAACATTGGTAATGATTACAGAGTATATCAAGTGTGATTACATTATTATACCAAGATGGACGCTTTTGTCCAAATTTAAAACCTTCGCGTGTCAATTACCCGCAAGTTCAGGCTTATGAAGACTGGTGTCAATTAAACTAATAAATGATGCAAATGTTTTTATGTTCAATATACAAAATCAGCAGTCAACCGAAAGTTCCAAAATCCCCCGATGGTATTGATCATTTATGCACAGGAAATCGATTGGTGGCAGAGTATTACAAGGGAAGAGGACTAGATTCGCTTCTTTAAGCATGAGGTGGCCTTCTGATTCGAATCCACGAAATTTCACTAAAAAGAATCTCACTCCAGCAGTCTCACGATGCCTTGTAACAATTAAAGATTGCCTCTATATTTAGTTGTATGTTAAATCTTATCCGAAGAAGCTGGTAATAGCTCAGAAATTGTAATCATTATAAATTGGATTATTGATACTGGGAAAAGCGAGAGGTTCCATCGTGAGAGGCTGTGTGTGTCATTGTAAGGGTTGATTCATTTATCAGTCTGATTGTTTCAGCATGTTTGCATATTTTAGAATTGGATGAGAGTTCTTTCATATGAGCCAGCACACATATTGTTTTCCTTGTAATGAATTTTATGATGGGTAATGTTATTATACTAGTTTCTTATTGTATATGTCAATGTCTTGATTTTTTATACAAAATGTTTTATGTTTAAAAATATCATTATGTATATGATTAGCTGTTTGTAATCATATAATACTTTATTTACTTGTTCATACCTTGTTCAATCATCTTTGTTTATCTTTTCCCATATGTTTATAGGTCTGTATTTTAGGATTATTATTCATCCACTCTTTCAAGTTCATCTTCTGCTATTAAAAATCCAAATTATTTAATTCGAGGTTACTAAACTTTGTGCTAAGCAGTCGATACAGACTTAGGGCCAACACCTTCACCAAGCTAAATGTTGGTCGCCAAATATTCCATTATGTATCTTTCGTCTCAATCAATTACTTATCTTGATCCAGTTTCATAGTTTCCTATTTGGAACGACCTCCAACTTTGGAACCTCTTTTTCTTATTGGCTGTAATTTCCTGATTTTGACCCTATTGCATTAAAATTATACATGATGTAAATATCGTTATTAAATCATGGTGAGGAGCTCAAGGCCAAGGCCACGCCATCGATTTAGTGTTTTATGTATCGGAAATTAAAATCGATAGCTATGGTTCTCGTGCTATCCAGGAACAATATAAATTGAGACATCATGTAAATATGCAATTTAATAAAATACCCACAACTAGCTATGCAATGCAACAAGAGATGGGCGCATGATTTTCACAAAGAATAGGGAGGGACATTATTCAAACCCTTGAGCCAATAGTGTTAAGCCAAATGTTAATGAGAGGGTCCATAAACTCTCAACTACCCATTTTGACTTATGCACCCAATCATTTAATTCTTCCAAGAGTTGGTTGAGGCAATTAATGCATTGGGAATGAAGAGGTATGGCAATCAATTTCGTGTATGGGCAAGCCATCAATTTTGGGAAATCACATTTTTGCTTGTAGGGCAAGAAAACACCCATAAATGTGTGCCCAATCCATTCCTCACCCACGAATTTCACTTCCTCACGCAGTTGGAGCTAGCTGGGGCATTTTCTTCACGTTTTTCTGCATCTTCCTTCGTCTTTCGCTGGCTAAAAATCCATTTTTGTGTTGCACAGTGGATGGGAATGAGAGATTCACGATTTGGGGGTTTATAGAGCTTGTTTCTGCCCCTGTAAGGCCATAAACATTTTCTGGAATCGAATTCTCTCTCCCATGGTTGATTCCCCATCTACCATTTTGTTTTTGGTTTCCCACGACTTCTGAGACCAATGGAAACCCCATCTTGGGCATCCCACAACCAAAACGTTTTTCTTCATACCTAGCACTTGTGTTTTCTTGTTATGTGCATCCTTGTTTTGGTCTGACCTGTTAAGAGTGGAAGAGGACCAGAATTGGCTTGATAAACCTAGTGAAGAGAGGAACCTCACAAAATATCAAGAGGGGTTGGCTACTCTTCTATGCACACCTTGGAGAACACTAGAAGGGAAGGTATGGCCTAAGGGACTGTGTAGCAGTGAAGGGAATACTTCCTTGTGTTGGGTGTGTAGGTATTGTGGAGACCAAGCTAGATAGATATTGTAGAGGTATCCATAGCTCTGTGGTTGAGCTCACTAGCTTAGCAATTCTTCCTTTCCACTGCCTTCGCAGCATGATAAACCTAATTGTGGATTGGCTTGGCTAAACCTTGGTATGTTTTTGGCTATGTGTGAGCCTGATGTTCCATTTTTCCTTGTAGAAAGCATGCCCATCTCAAGGCTAGAAGTTGTGTTGAGATATTGATGAGTACAATTGGCCTATGGTTGGATGGAACGTTCCAATGACATAGCTAGTTGCTCGGGGAAACTCATTTTCAAGATAAGTAGTCTTTGTATTGATTCTGCAATGTATTGTTTTAAGAATTATTATAAATTTATTGAATGAGATTTACTTCTGTTGTATTTTCCTGTATTATACATTTGCATATGTCTTTTACTGTTAATGCATTTTGCTTATGTTCATGGGGCTAGATGCCCGGTTATAGCGTAGTAGCGTCGTGCCCTCTCCATCATGCTGGATCGACGAGAGGGGAGAGGACGTGACATTGGCCTTGCACTACAATGGCCATATAACTAGGGATGAAAATTTGAAAAGTGAAAGCAAAGAACTCCCCATACAATTTACCATCTCTGGCCGCATTTTATTTCAATTCCAACCAACGATTTCAATTGCTTTCTTGAATTCTAATAGACTGAATTACTTTTATATAATCGATTATGTTCCTTCATTAAATACAAAGGCCTTACAAAAAATGACATTTTGTCAAAATGGGAAACTATACAAAATACCTACTATGCATGACACGTTGATCACATCCTTGCACCCATTCTCGATAAAATGACGATACCAATCATTACATACATCCTGACATGAATATGAATGAATGACAAGTTTTTTCAATATTAGTCACTACATGCAATATCCAAATTAATGAGCTTGGCATGCTTGGACTCCAATATTTTGACACTAACCATACATGGAATCACCTAGAATTTTCAATAGATACATTAGAGACTGCATGTAATGTCCTGGTTTTGACCCCGTTACATTAGATGTATATGATGTATAAATTGTAAATGATCAGGGTGTGGAGCTAAAGGCCAAGGCCCCACCATTGATCGGTTATGTTATGTTTTGGATTTGAATTGTCATTGATGGTATATCGGGGCATGCGGCGTATATTATGACGGTCATCATGTAAATATGCATCTATAATTAAAAATGAACCCGACCAACTACGATCGCGGCAACTAAAATGAGAAAGGGGCGTTATTTTCACAAGGATAGGGGTGGGGGAAATTGTCAACCTTGGCCAATGAGAGAAAAACCCATATGTCTTCTTCCTTTGTTTTATTCCGACCACTTTCATTAAGAAAGGCTGGTGGTGGTTGAGGCAGTTATGGTCTTGGAAGTGGGGTGGCAGGACTGTCAGTCCTCACCCACACGCACACTCTACCCACGATTTTGCTGTTCATCTCTCACGCAGATATTCTTCTCTCCACGACTGTGCTGAAGGCTCACACACTTCCAATTTTCGCGTCTTTCCTGTTGTTTGTTCATCCATGGAGAAAAACGGAGCTGTTTTTCCTCACACAGGACCTCCATTGTCCGTTCATTCCTCACAGGGTCGGATTGTTTTCCACGCATAGGATTTTCCTAGTTTTTATCCACGTATTTTTCCTCTGCGGATCTACGGATGGTTTGGCTGTATTCTTCCCTCATGGACTGATTCGTGGGTCCTGCATTGTCGTTTTCATTCACGCCCAGGCTGGGGAACTATAATCTCTTTCCCAGCATGGTCTATGTATGTTTTCCCGGTGACTTCATTGCCAAGGACGGGTTGAGTTTTCCCCACGTTGTGAGCCGCGTCCACTGATGCATTTCGGGGGCTGTTAATTTCCCGAGGCCATGAGCTGTGTTTGCTGTTACGTTTGGGGACTGTTGTAGATGGTTTGAAGTCATTTTCCCTGGTTTAAGCTGTGATAGCTAAATTGATTGCCTGAGTGCAATGGTTGGTCTTCGGACTGTATTGGGAGGAGGGATGGGGGCTTAGTTTTGCTTGATAAACTTGGTGGCTGGAAACCACACAGACAGAGCTAGAGGGTTGGCCTTCTTCTCCATCACTCCTGAGAAGCACTGGAAGGGAATGCAGGGCCTGAGGGACTGTGTAGCAGAGAAGGAACTGATTCCTTATGTTGGGTGTGTTTGGGTGTCCTAGAGGTCAGGCTAGTTCTAGTGTAGGTGTTCTTGGCTCTGTAATGAGCTCACCAGCTTAGCATTTAGCCTTTCCCACTCCTTGATGGCCCGATAAACCCAACTGTGTTGGCTTGGCTGTGTTTTGTATATCCCTGGCTATGTGTAAGCCTGCTAGTTCCCTTATTCCTTGGAGAATCATGCCCAGTTCGGGGGTGGCAGCGTTGCTGAGAGATTAAGGAGCACGCTAGCCTATGGTTGGGTGGAACGTTGCAGCGACGTAGCTAGTTGCGGATCAAGTTCATCATAAGATAAGTGATTTTGTCCATTTTACTTCTGCAACTGTAAATTCTGTTAATGAAAATGATGAACATGTTAAATGAATGCTTGCTTAAATGTATGATGTTTCCACTGTGCCTGATAGATTTTTGCATCTGTGCATGATAAATGTTCATGTGTGTATGTTTAAGCATTATGTTTTAGCAATTTTGTGAATGCACATGTTCATGGGGCTCTTAACCCGCTGTGATTAAAGTTTGGGTCGCGTCCTCTACGCTGGTCGGAGGCATGGGGACGTGACACTGCAACAAACTACATCGACAATAATTGAAGGAATGGGGAAGTAATACAAGATAACACTCCCCTGCTTACTTCTACAAATACATTATCTCACAATCAACAACTTACATGTGACATGGTCTTACAATAATCACAAGTACAAGGATCAAAAAAGTCATCAAGGATGATCATCCAAGGAACTACAAACATAAGTAAATCCTATATTATAAGAACCATAAAAATGCATTATCTTCTCAAGCAACGTTTTTCCATATCCCACTACTACTCCTCGCCCCAATTGGAGTTGCAATGTTTAACATACATGCAACCACTATATATGCATGGCTTCAAATTCCTATAAAGGACATGAATCCTTTACATGGACATGCCCTATCAATGTTCCAGGACGAGATAAAACATATTCAACACATTCTCATTGAGGAGATAAGCTTCATAAGGCCTAAATTGTTTTTGTATAATGAGAGTCACTTGTGTGAGTGTTTACAAGGTAAAAACGATTATTCATTCAACAATCGGTCCATAATTCTTGTCAACGATTTGGTCCAACTCGCACATGTGATGGACAAACCTATATATGTAGGAGCAATGCTAGCAAAGTGTGTATGGATAGACTTTATCCCTATAATCATTTCGGAAATAGAATTTTTTCAAAGGGGCACTGTTGTCACCCAACTTCCGTTATAATAGCTATTGACAAACATCCACAATGCTACACCAACTTTGGAAAACTCAATCCTCCTCAAGTCTAGGACTACTAGATTCTTATCAACAAAGGAGAATTTAATATTTTACTCACACTTAAAATTGCAAGTCTCAATTCCTACACTTCCCCTACCAAATGAAAATATGAATGTTGATTTCCACTATAATTAGAGTCAAACTTCATCGCTGCTCAACCCTTTATTGCTTTACTCATATATATGTATACTTTATCGCATGAAAAATTAATATACATTTCATTTACTTTCCATTAATTACATGGATTTCTATTTATTGCTTATTAGTACTTGCAATCAATATTTCATTTTCATCGACTACTATACCTACCATAGATTCACTAAAATTGCTTTCAACATATAAAATTATATTATTTGCATATGCACAACTTTCTCTCATTTTACAACATGTCAAAGTTCTCTTCAGTGTTTCATTACCCCTAAGCAATGGAAATGAAACACTGAAGAGAATTTTGATATGTCGCAAAATAAGAGAAAGTTGTGTGTATGTAGATAATATAATTTTGTGTTGAAAGCAATTATAAAGAATCTATGGTTGCGATAGCAGTTGATGAAATTGAAATGAAAACTTTGTTGCAAGTACTAATAAGCAATAAATAGAAACCCATGTAATAGATTACAAGTAAAATGAAATATACATTAATTTGTCATACGAGAAAGTATACATATGTGAGTAAAACAATAAAGGGCTAGGTAGTGTTTAAGTTTGGCTCTAGAGTGTAGGGATTGAGGGTTGCAATTTTTAGTGTGAAGGGACAAAGAATAAAGGTGTGCCTCTTCCTTTTCTCAAAGTGAGACATATGGAGTGTCTTTCTTATTTGAATAGCATTTGAAGGAGAATAATGGTGCAATTTTCATTCCTTCTAATGTTGTAGTGTGTGACATTGCAGTTGAATTCAAGCCTTGATGTTTAGTGTTACCAATGTCAATGGTTGACTTTGTTAATGTCAATCTTTGGGATTTTTGGATATTCAATGCCCAAGCCATCTTGAGGGGGATTGGTTTCTAGTTACTTCAATTTAAGAGTGGAATTGGTGTATGTTTTGGTTGAGATTAGTCCCATGGAGTTCCAATGTAATTATCAAATTCCATGAGAACATAGGCTAGTAACTTAGGAGGGCTAAATCCATGTGTATACAATTATTGTGAAGTGCTTACTTTATGGGAAAAGGAAGCAGTTGAATGTCATTGCATCCTTATGCTTTTGATGCACGTCCAATTACATTGAAATTTTGTGGTATTTGGATGCATTTACAGATATTTTCCATAGTTGTAAATATGCGTTGTTGTTGATTGAAAATGCTCGGGATTAGTGGTTACTAATTGGAATCCTTTGAAGAAATTTGACAGAAATTGGAAGCAGTTGATGAGATTTAACAAAAATGCAACCTCAAGCATATTTTTTTGGCTATTCAGAACTAGTTCAAAGTCTATTAGAAGTAATAAATTGAAATATTTGGAAAATATCTCATCATCATGAGGACAACACTGCATTGAGAGAATTTGGGAAATCTAGCAAAATTTAATGCAACTAATAGGGCTTGATGATGTGAGGCTAATCACTCTGATAAAATAAGTATCCAACAGTGTGCAAATTCATAAAAAGAATTTCTGTTAGTTTGCACAACACCTGAAGCTATATGTATTTGCTTGCAATGGGATGGACTATTGTAAACCAATTCAAGCAAGAGTAAGTAGAAATTGATAGATATTTTGAAAACTAATACATAGTTTATTAAAATGGAAAATTTTGAAGATTAAAAAATGGATTTATTTTCTAGTTTGTTTCCCACCATTTTACCTTGAACATGTTCATTAATTCCCATTTGTCATTTCCCACCATTTTTATTTGAATGGATTATGTAATGGTATGAATCCCAAACATAGATTGATTAAATATGTTATTGATTTGAATGGATTATGTAATGGTATGAATTTATCATTTTAATGATTTAGTGAATGACACGCCTTCTAAGAAATCACTTGGGATTATGAATTGTGTTGAAATCAACTCAAATGAAAATGCAAGGTCATTTCATTATAGGAGCAACACCTCTTAGAGAACAAGGAGCGTTGAGCTCCAACGATACCAATTTATTCCCTTGGAGGGATGAAAATAAACATGAAAACATTAATCAACACCGTGTTGCTAATCGTCACCAATGTGTTTAGGTGTATGCAGCTCTCAGCAACTGGTCTAGACAATTATACTGCCAACGCTTGGAATGATTGAATAAAAAGTTATTGAATCAAACATATAGCATATGGTGTTTCTTTTATTTTAGAAGTATGTAATATATATAATTTTGTGAAAAAGGAAGGTAATATCATTATTGCATACGATATATATAAAACCGATTACACGGTATAGAATTATAATAATATTATAAACCTATTACCAGTTCCTATGCAAAAATAAAAACCACATATTGGTCACATCAAAATACAGTGTGGACGTCATATGAAACTTGTACATATACAACAAGAAGGTGTCATGTGAAATGTAAATATTCAAATAAATCCTTCCTTCATGTTTGCAGCATCAACAATGCTCGAATGGTGCTGCGTCCCATGAGAAGGCGGGACTGGGGACCGAAAATGATGCGGCATATTCAATGAACAAAACTCAATTAACTGAGAAAATATTCAGTTCAATGAATTATAGAGGACAAAAAAGAGGAAAATCGCTCAAATTCACAGTTCATCCAGCCTCACGACAATCTTATATATAGAAAAATCATTTCCCGACCATGTTCACTACACTTGCCAACAAACCATTGGTCCCAAGAAATGAGACAAGTGGACAAATAACATTATCGGTGGTTGCTCACCTTGTGACTACATAGGGCCTACACAATAGGGCTCGTGGTTGGCCTCATCGAACACACTTTGTAATGAATCGTGAGGCAAGACAAAGCCACACATATTTCCGATCACATTTAGGAGTGGCGTAGATGGAAGAGGTTGATTAAGGACAACATTCCACTTAAGTTTCTATTGGAATCGTTCCTCAAGTCGTTATTTCCTTATGTCGTGAAGGATGTTTCGAAATCCCAAGTTATGAATAAGGAACAAGATATTTTCCGAGCTCAGCAGTTGGACTTGACTTACACTCAGTCTGGGCTCTTATATGAGATTATCCCTAATGCACCACGGTCAAATTTCTATCCTAAGTTTAAAATTGGACCACATGTCGATGACATTGTTGGTTTTGAGAGTACTAAATTCATAGACGAGGTTACAAATCAAATGAGTACTTTTTTTATTAACCAGCTTATAGCCAGACAAGATACAACTTCGTCCAATCCCATCCAAATGACAAATGTGCTTTCAGTGCATCCGTCTGACCAGAAGGGTAACCAGCAGTCGGGACGGAATAATAATAAGGGAAGAAATAATAGGAGAGGTGGGAATAGGAAGGAGAACTCTAACGATGACAAGAACAATAGTAATGTTGGGGGGACAAGAAGTCTAAACAGAATGTTAAATTCCCTCGCAAGCTTTGCGGGGGAGAAAATCATACTTACTTTTTCCCTCATATCGAAGAAGCCTCGAATTTCATTGCACAAAGCCTACCTGTGTTAACTGATCCTTTACCACATAACCAAAATATGGATTCGAGGAACGTGGACTATGGAAGCGCTTCTGGTGGGAATAAAAAACCGTCAAACGCCGAAGGTGGCCACGGTTATATCAACATGATGTCGGTCACCAATGTTGTGATGTGTGCTAAATATTATGGTTCGTTGCAACCCAATGTGGGTAAATATCCTATGCATCTCGAGGTTCCTTTGCATATCGACAAGCCTGAAGTTATACCTCGTGTTATCCAAATTTTTGTACCATAGTTGGGTTACCTGAGGAGCCGCCGGTTGACAGACTTGTTCAAAGTCTGATTCCAGTGTATCAGTTGATCCGTCTGCTTATCTAGCCAATATTGACAAGTCACTTTTTTATTTGAATAATTTTGACCATGGCCCCGCGGGGTTTGTAATAAAATGTGCTAGTAGGATATTTTTGAGTGGTTTGGTCTCCTAAGACGTAGAATTGCAAATAGGGTATTCCAGGGATTTTTTTTCCCCTAACAATTATGCTTTGCCTTCAGTCGAGTATAATTGACGAGGTTTTCTCCCGCTTCCTCCAAAGCTGGAATGCCCGATGTTGAATTCTGGGCCTTAGGGGGTTATTAGAGCCCAACTGAGTGTTATAAGCCTACTAGGTATTATTTAGATAGATCATGGTCATGTCCTAAGTCATCTGGACACATACAAAAAATTCTAAAAAATCTTTTTCGAACAGTGAAAAATTATTTTTTAATTTTTAATTAATTTTCCTAAGTTTTTTGGGTTAATTTTTCCATAAATTAAATGGAAAAAACCCGTTCATGATCCGGACTCAGAATTCAGTGATTGAAGGCTCTAACCTTAAGCCAAAAATCATTCTTGATCAGCCAGTCAGTCAGAACCAACTTTCAGATCAGGAATCGGACACATAATGCCTTTTTACTCAAAAAAGTCAGTTTTGAGTAAAAAATGATTTTTAGTAAAAAAATGATTTTTAGTAAAAAATGATTTTTAGTAAAAAAAATGATTTTTATTAAAAAATGATTTTTATTAAAAAAAATGATTATTTTGGAAAAAACTAAAGCTCTCCAAATTAATCCAAATTTAATAAAATAAAAGGCTAAATGACATCTCATGGAACACTTATGATGATTGGAGTTATCATAACTCAGCTTCAATCATCATTAAGAGAGCAATTAATTTATTATCAGTTATCAGACATGTCATCTCCAGCTAAAGATGAGATGGAGAGCTCTCATTGGTCTGGTGATTTGATCGAGGTGAAGACTGAAGCTTACACCATCAGTGGGCTTCCCAAACCTAGCTCAGGCTCCTGCCAGACCTAAAGGATGAGCTTACCTACATCCAGACTCACACATGTGGCCTCATCCTTGGCTTGTTTTCAGTGCACAGGTTTGGAGTGGGGGCGCCTTGCTTGGGTTGAGGCCTCCCCTCACTCCTGGTTCTCCATTTTAGGTCTGGGCTCTTTGTTAGGTGGCTAAGCTGGTTATGGTTGGTTTTTTGGTTTTAGGGTTTTAGCACTCTCTCATTTGTTAAAAAGAGGCTCTTTCAGCTCTATTGGCATGGACTTTTGTAGTAGAGTT
>LPNX010004341.1:65548-78538 GCA_001517045.1 Pseudotsuga menziesii | reverse complement strand
CTCAGCTGCTTCTATCCCAGGCTTCAAGCAACCTTTTTAATCTAACACTTTCATTGCAGGACCTACAAAGATCTTCTTCTTCAAAATACAAAAAGAAAGTTGGGATTCTAGCCCTTTCTCTTGGGTTCCATCCATAATTTCAAATACTTTCTTGGTTACTGAACTTCCCTCTTCTAGTTCTCTCTTTGCTCCTTGATCCCCTTGTTTTTCTTGCTTGCTAGCCTTTTCCTCCTTGCTTGGTTTTTCCCTTTCTTATCTTTCTTTCATCGCTGCCCCATTTTATTCTTTTTACCACTCCTTTTCTTCTTTCTGGACAGCCCCCTTTTGACTTTTCGCTTCCCTCTTTTCACTCAGATTTGTAGCCCTCTTTCTTCTCTTTGGACTGCCTTCGTTTTACCTAGTTTTGACCCCTTTTTTCATGCTTTGGACAGCCCTCTTTTTCCTCCTTGTGGACAGCCCTCTTTTGACTGTTCACTGCCCTTTTTTTTACTGTTTTACAACCCTCTTTTTCCTCCTTGTGGACAGCCCTCTTTTGACTATTCGCTGCCCTTTTTTTTACTGTTTTACAGCCCTCTTTTTGCCTTTGGACAGCCCTCTTTTTCACATTTAGGACAACCCTCTTTTTCACCTTTTCTCTCTCCCTTTTCTTGGTTTTTCTCCTCTCTCTTTCCTTTTCTTTCACCGCTGGTTTTTACCCTCTTTTTTTGAGAATTTAGTTTGTAGTTTGTCTTTAAAATTTTGAGTAATACATAACGTTTGAATTGTTTAAAGCTCTTATTTGCAGGAAGAATTGAGAAAAGCCCAAAGGGCCTTAAGCAAGCAAGGAAGCAAGCAAGAACAAAAAAAACAAATATTCCCTCTTCTCTCTATCCCTTTCTCTCCATGTTCTTCCAAGGCAAAGGCAAAAATAAAATAAAAGCCATCAAAATTGTAAAAATTAATAAAAAAACGAGTGGGATTACGGCTCCCACACCCTTCTTCCCCCATTTGGGGGAAGCCTGTATCGTCTCATTGTCATGCTTTTCATTTTTGGTTTAAATTGGTAATGATAGGATAGGGTAGGATAAGTTGCATAATCATAATCAAGTAGTTCATGTTTTGATTAATTCATTATGTTTTGAAAATGAAGTAAAAGTACTGATTTGACTGTTTGATTAAATATTGAATAAGTTCTTACTGTATACTTACCCCCTTGCTTTCCCGAATAGGGCCCTAAAAAGCCTGAAAGAGACTCTTGGGTAGTTAGATTTTTATGTTCTATGTCTTTTTCAAGTTTAACAAATTAAGTAAGACTCTTGAACTTGCAGTAACACAAGTCAAGAGCACTCTCTATCGGAGAGCATTCATAGAACTGCATATCCCTGCATTAGGCATCTTAGATTAGATAAGTCTCTTGAACCACTGTCATAAGACGGGGTCAAGAGCGCTCTCTGTAGGAGAGTCCTAATTAATTAATTTAATAAAACTTGCAACACACACCCCTTTAATTAATTAACTCATTCCCTCCTTTCCGGAGTATGCTCTGACCGATCTCAGATCGGAGTACCCGGAAATGGCACTGGATCTTTAAACCTTGCAAGAGTAACCTAATAATACTTAACACCCCGTAACCAATGCACCGGTGTTGTAGGGATTCTTTCAAAGTACTTCCTAGTAGAGGCACCGGAACCTCCCGTTGTCTTAGATTCTCGGCTAGCTAGTCACTTGACAATATCAGCCTGAGATACTGGGCGGGCCCGACATGTCTTAAAGGGAGGAAACTTAGAAGAGTCTCTCGGCTTTGATAAACCTTTGTTGACACCTTAATCAAGAACACATAAAAACCTTAAAACCTACCAAGAGCACCCGCATCACCTAACATTCACTAGCTTGATTTCTAGACTTGTGTTTAATTCTCTAGCGCATTTCAGCTTCATTGACTCCATAAGGCACTGGTCCTTTTTAATTTGCATAATCATATTATTTGATCAATGGTATATGGTTTATCATAATTTCTTTCTCTGAATGCACTATTAAAGTCTAGAATTTTTGCTTATCTTTGTAAGTTCTTGTTAGCAACGTGGATTTCTTTTGATTTAGTGTCATATTCATAATAAACAAACACTTCAAATCATAATAACTCCTAAACAACACCCATCCGCATCCGCAACTAATCAAAACACTTTAACAACTTAAGAGCCATAGAAACTCTTTTGTAGGGACTACCCCCCTTGGCTTCGTTAGGAGTTAGCCTAAATAGAGGAGCTAGGAGTAGGTGACATTACCTAGCTCTATGCTTGCCCCCAAGGTCACACCTCTCCCACTTTCCTAAGTGAGGAGATAGCTTTCGAAATATTTCTGCTGCTGGTGTGCAATCGGCGGACAACACCTCTCATTCCTAAAGGAGTCATAAAGCACTCGGGGCACACTCCTATTGCTAGAGTCGCCCAACACTATTCTATTGTCAAGGATTTGGGTCAAACTCCTTATGCGATGTCGGATCTCGAAGTCCTTAAGACTTTCCCTTTGCAGAGAAAGGCTTTATTTACTGCCCTTGGTATGGTTGATTCCCATCCTTTCACAGTGATTACATTTAAAACCCATGAGGTCCAACCTCTCTTTTCTTACCATGTGGCTTTCTTAGTCAATGTGGAGTGTATGAATAACACGATCAAACGCACAGTTGTTGATGAAGGCATTGTGGCCTCTGTAATTTCTCTAGCCTATTGGAAAGGTCTTGGCTCACCTGCGTTGTCAAAATCTGGGACCATGTTGACTGCATTTGATAGACGATATTTTTAGCTACATGGTATACTTCCTTCTCTTCAAGTCCAGTTGGGAGGGAAGACCGTGTCGATCGAGGTTGAGGTGGTTGATGTGCCCCTTGACTACAACCTTTTGCTAGACTATAACTGGATTTACAATATGATATCTATTGTGTCTTCCATCTTCTGTTTTATTTTCTTCCCTTTCAAAGATTGGATTGTCACGATCGAGAAGATGTCATTTGATAGTTCTAGTACGTTAGCATCATTGGTATCCGCATCCCAGTTATTGAGAATTGTCAGCCGGAAACTAAAAAATGTTGGTGTGGGAATGTATCTGTATTTGATGGGATATTTTAATATTCCGCACCAATCCTCACTATATCTTCCACTCTTGGTAGTGAATCATCGTCGTTGCGTTCGGTCCCATTTCACACTATGTATTTGGAGGACCCTTGGACTCTCCCTTCTCTAAGCACTTCGAATGAATATCCTAGACCTACCAAGATGGAAATGATGTTGTCTACAGCAGAGATTGTTTATCAAGCTACTCTTGGTCCCATTGTAGACCTTAATTCTTCCTCTTCACAGACGGAGGAGGAGGACACTTTTGCACTTCCTGCTTTGGTAGTTGCGTCATCATGCTCACATGACTTCTTCGATGATGTTTTTCCTTCAGATGAAGTGATTCTTGAGGCCATGAATGATTTGGAATGGCCTTAGGAGGAGTTGCACCATCGCTCTTACTTCCTCCTAGAGCTTGAACAAATTGAGTGTGATGAATTTAGGTCGGCCCTTAGCGAGAAGTTTGGTAGTCATGTGCTCCCATTAGGCACTCATGGTATATATGTCGAAGGGAACATGGTGAATTTGTCACGTACAATCCCTATCAACATTTCTCAGACTCCTGACAAGATAGAAATTTTTTACATTGGGGCGGATTGTTCTCCTGATGAAATTAAGGCATACATTGATCTCTTTAAAGAATTTTGTGATGTTTTTGCTCGGTCGTATGACTAGATGTAGGGAATAGACCCTTGGATTGTCAATCATGAGATTAAAACTTACCTTGATGCTAAACCTGTTCGACAATGTTTACAAGTGATGAATCCCTGTAAGGCACCTTCCATTAAGGAAAAAATAGAGAAGATACTCAAGGTTGGATTTATCTATCCAGTTCCCTTGACTAAATGGGTATCCAATCCCGTTTTGATAGATAAGAAGCAAGGAACCATTTGGGTGTGCACTGACTTTAGAGACCCGAATAAGTCCTATCCTAAAGATAACTTCCCTACGCCATTCATAGACCATATTCTAGATGAGTGTGCAGGAAGTGAGGTATTTTCGTTCATGGATGGTTTTTTAGGGTAGAATCAGATTCAAATCAAACCCGAGTACCAACAAAAGACAACTTTTATTTGTCTTTGGTGCACTTCTGCATACCAGAAAATTCCCTCCGACCTTAAAAACGCCGGAGCTACATTTCAGCGAGCGATAACCTTTTCTTTTCATGACCTTAAGTGTATTATCGAAGTCTATATGGACGATTTAGTTTCTCACTCTTTTTTTAGAGTGGATCATCTAGACCATTTATGCTTGGTTTTTTATAGATGTTGTCGTTACCAAATCCGATTGAGTCATCAAAACTGCATCTTTTGCGTGAAAGCAGGTCATTTATTGGGATTTATCGTTTCTAAGGAGGGGATTAGGGTCTATCCTCTTAAGGTTGAGGAATTACTTTGCTTGTATCCCCTGCGCACTATTAGACACCTTCAGTATCCAAGGGATGGCTAAATTCTTACGTATATTTGTCGTCAACTTTTCCAATTCAACCAAGGGTTTTACGCACCTTTTGAAGAAGGTCACTCCTTTTATCTGGGATGAGCAAGCCCAAGATTCCTTCGATGCATTGAAAAAATCTTTGGCATCGACCTCCGTGTTTAGTCCACCTAACTACAGCCATGATTTCTTGTTATACGTGGACGCGACTTAAGAGATGATTGGGATGGTTTTGTTTCAAGCAGATGATGAGCTCCAAGAGCATGCTATCTACTATCTTAGCTGGAACCTTATTGATACCGAACTTCAACTCAGGCATGTTGATAATCTATATTTAGAAACCATTCATGCGGTTCAATGGTTGAGACATTATATACTCCTTCACCAGACTATGGTAGTAGCTCATATCAATCCTTTTCAATTCATCCTAACCAGACGGGTGATAGGAAGAAAATATATTAAGTGGATTGTTATCATGCAAAAGTTTGATCTCGAGTTTGTTTCGACAAAATCAAAGAAATCATTGGTATTTGCAAAGCTCATGTCGAATTTCCCTAGTTTGGATGAGTTTGAAGTTCATGAAGATTCTTTTTTTGATGAATTCATCTTCCTCATCTCGACCGTGGACCCTTGGTATGGTGACATCATCAAATATATACAAACTTTGAAGGTACCTCCTCACCTCTCACGGGATGAGCGTCAACGTTTATGACATGTTGCTAAAAATTACCTCATTATTAGTGAAACATTGTATCGTCGCGGGGTATATTCCATTTTACATCAGTGTTTGACTCATGACGAGGCTGAGACAGTGCTGAATGATTGTCATGATGGGGCGTGTGGTGGTCATTTATCTAGGATTTCTACCCAAAAAATATTGAGAGTGGGTTATTACTAGCCATCGATCTTCTAATATTGTGTTAATGCGATCAAGCGGTGCCACCCTTGCTAGGTTTTTGCACATAATATACATTCGCATCTCGTCCCGTTACACCCTATTATCACGATCGATCCCGTCGCCAAGTGGGGGATAGAATTTATGGATTGAAACCCAGCTTCAACTAGGGGGATCCATCACATCATAGTGGTCATGGATTACTTCACAAAATGGGTAGAAGCTATGCCTACTATCAAATCCGACAATGAGACGATTGCTCACTTCATGTTCAATCAAATCATTACTTAGTTTGGTATCCCAAGAGAGCTTGTCACGAACCATGGAATGCACTTTCAAAATAGGATGATGGATGAATTATCTTCCAAATTGGGGTATATGCAAGAGTATCCATCTTCTTATTGTCCTCAAGCGAATGGACAGGTTGAAGCTATAAACAAACCCCTTAAGTCCAATGCAAAGAACCGTTGCACAAAGAAAGAATAATTAGCACATTATGCTTTACCTTTCTTTGTGGGCCTACCGAACCGCCATTAAGATGCCATTGGTTTTTCTCCATATCAATCAGTACATGGGGTGGAGTTGATATTACTGATTGAATGCAAGATTCCTTCTTTGAAACTAGCCGTAGAGATCTTACTAGAGACCTCTGAGTTGGAAGAATATCTAGTCCACTTACAATAGCTTGATGAGCAATGTCAGGATGCCTTAATGGCTCTTGAAGTTAATAAGTGCCGCGTGAAGTTTTAATATGATAAGTCTATCTATCCCTAGAGGTTTAGTGAGGGTGACTTGGTTCTTTTATATAACCAAGCTAGTGAATCGTTAGGGGTGGGTAAGTTCAACTCCATGTGGCATGGGCCTTACGTGGTTAAACGAGCCTTAGAGAAGTGTTCATATGAGCTAGAATATTATGAAGGGAGAGCCTTAGCGAAGCCTAGAAATGGGCTCTATGTTAAAAAATATTATGCCTAATTCTTAGTTCAGGCTGATACTTTGTATATTAGTGTACAGTTGTATACTTTACTTTTGGTCCCCTTGTAGCGATTCGATTTGTTGACATGCTTCCCTTTGCTGTAGAAGATGTCAACGAAGTCTTCAATATATGTAAGATACACTGATGGTGATAGCCGCCATACCCAGAACTCATCCTCGGCTGCTTGAGTCATCTATACATCTACGATTCATGTAGTGTATTCAGGGGATGTATGTCTCCGGCCATCATCCAACAATGTTGTTGAATATAGTGTCGTGATTGAGCTACTACGTGATGCCATCTCTCATGGTATTCGATCCCTTGAGGTATGTCTTGACTCGCAGTTGGTTGTATCGTAGTTAAATGGCGTGTATTGTATCAGAGAGATGAATTTATTATGGATATTCTTATAGGTAAGATTGTTATAGCGACAATTTGAACACACAGCATACATTCATATTCCTAGGATCTACAATCATGTTGACAATTCTTATGAAAATTATGTCATGTCCCAAATTTTGCATTGGGTCACAATGGCCTAATCGCATTTTCCATATTCATGAGAGTTTGTCAAATTGATGCTAAGGGTCAAATAATTTCCAAGGAGGAAAATTACTAGTTTCCTAGGTTGGGGGTGGAAGCTTTGGGATTTGGAATAAGGAGGGAAATAAATGATATTTGAACATTAGAATGCATAAATATTTAATAAAGGAGCTAAATAAATAAATACAAGGGAAAATCAAAGTGGAAATTGAGCATGGAGACACATGGAGACTATGGGGCCCGCACAAGCTAAAAATTTGGTAACAAATGGAAACCTCCTCTTGCAATTTCAAATCCACGGGAATAATAAATGTTATTGGATGATTTATAAGATTAATACATTTGTCCATATTCATAATAGGTCTAATTTGGGAAGAAATGTAACTTACATGGGAAAGGAAGAGTCATTTTGGAGCTAGTGAGACACTTGAACTAGATTCCCTAGCTCTATGACAACAATGATGAAGATGCTATGACACCTATGAAAAAAATCAGATCTTAAGGATGAAATATGACATATCTAAAATTTCAGGTCAGAATATACCATCCAATAGATCTCTCATGTGATTTTGGGAAGCTCAATGGGCTCCTACTCAAATTTGGGGAAGGTGGAAGGCTAGGAAAGAGGGGACACATGGCAATTCATGAGCCCACACCCTAATTTGAATTGGATTGAGTTTATGTATGGATTGAGAAACTAATAATTCTAATTATGTTTATAAATTATAGTAATAAACCAATAGAATTGCTTTTTATCATTTGATAAATTGTCATTTGTGAATTGTGAGAGCTAGTGGATGACTAGTTTTCCTGCCTTAGCCAATTTCGAGGGTGAAAGATTCCCATAGAAGTTGGTATTTGGAGAGGCCACTCAGGTATTTCATGGAGATTTAATGGATTCTTATTTTCATGTTTAATCTACATTAAATCGTGTGTATCCTTCTATTGCAGCACTCTCCCTCAACTATTTCCACTTTTCACACCATATTCATGCTAATGGAGGGATTGCGCTTTGGTTGAGAGATTGATATATTTGGGGAATATTATAATTCCTGTTATGTTATTTTATGGTGTATATTCTATTTATTTCACATTCATTAGACTCTCAGGTCGAAATACCCAGAAGAATTCATCTAAAAATGTTGAACAATGAAGAAATGGTGTCATTTCCCCACTATCTTGTTGTGAACCATTGTAATGCTGATGATTTAGAACTTGGAGATCCTTTAATTGTCCATGTATGATTTTAATCAGTTACATATTATCTTTTCTTAATTCTCATAAAGTTTCAAGTCGAAATTCCCAAGAGTTGTATGTCAAAATGACTTTTAATGAGCAAACAATGACTATTTCCACTCTATTTTGATATATGCCATGGTAATGCTTATTATTTAGAATGGAGGAATGTATATCTAATTAATGTATTATGGATGGAATGTAATTAATGTTTATTTAAATTCTGATGTTCTTCACTTAAGCATTGAAATCCATTTTACTCATTTTTATTGCATTGGGAGAAGATTTGGTGCATTTTCCCCAAGGGTCGAAATTGTGACTTGGGAGTTGTTTTGGAAAGAGTCATAACAGATTCTATAAACTAAAACATGATGAATATTAGAATTTTAAAAGGTACCTTACACATACCCAGTCTCTGTTCATAAATTTGAGTGACTTTTGGATCATTTGTGAAGCCATTTCCGGCAATTACCCAGGGGAATTGGAGCCCCAATTTGCTAGTAAAGACTCCTACTTTGAACAGAACATTAAATAAGTTTTTAGAATTAATTGGGGGGTCAAAAACATCCCTAAAAATCATATTTAAGTTCTATTATCATTCGTGTACCTTTAGAGAAAATTTGGAATCATTTGGGTCAATTTGGAGGTCTAGACATCAAAACTAGTCAAGGTTCGAAATTTGGGAAAAAAGTGGAAAAATGGTCATTTAATAAAATTTCAAAAAGGGACATTACAATGGCATAAAATAATGATATTGGAACCTAATGTGGTCTGATATTCATGAGGACAATAATTTATGGACCACCATTATATATTGAAACCCAAAATTGCTTTTGTTGAAGAGGAAACAATGACTAGGGATGAAAGGGGTAGCTTATATGATGGTGAGGAGCATATAAAAAATATTGAACCTATAATTGAAGACATGACCATGAATATTATGAAATGGTTTGAATTGTTCGCTATCCAAAGTTGGAAAAATATATTGATTTTAAGAAAACCAAGGGGGAAAAGGCATCAGCTTGCTTGAAGGAGCAAAAGGAGGAGACCCATGAACCACCTAGTTCTGAAATAGTTGAAGTAGAAGAATTAGTACATGAATAGGATAGAAATTCACTCCCAAGTGAATCTGAAAAATATGAAGAGACATCACATGAGTATGAAGAAGTTTCTATTGAAAATACTGAATATAATTTCAAGACACATTCTACCTTGGAAATGAAACAAAGAGAATCTAATGATGGATGTTTGAACTATGAACGAGTACCTATTGATGGGTGCTCACACCTCTATGTTTGTGACATAGAGATCAGATTTAAAAATGTTGTTGCAAGCCAAATTTCTAGTAAACATGAAAACGAATACCTTGTAGCCGTTGAAGAAGAAACAAGATCAACTTCCCCATCACCACTTGAGCTTCATGAAGTTGGCCCAAGCAAGAAGGAAGAAGATGAGGAGGTTCATTTGTGAGAGCATCACTTTCTTGAAGTGTCCTTAAATATGAATGAAAATAAGGTCCAAGAGGCCCTTAGAACACGACATGACACTAAATCATTGCTATCAAATTCTTGTTGGAAAATTTCTTCATTGGAGGATCCATCCTTCCGTGAAGACATGGAGAAGATTCAAAGAGCAATGTGCAACATTGAAGGTAATTTCAGGTCTTTGTTTTTTGATAGAAACAATTTGGCTGAGCTTAATGAATGTTTACATAAATCATACTTGAATAATAATGAGGATATTCATAATATCCAAATTAAAAATGAGCAACTTCTAGAGAGGCTGCAAGATACTTGTTTCAGATTGTCATATGGTAAATTGCTTGGAGGATTCTCATGACATGGTGGATCATGAGAAATGTATAAATTTGAATGTGCTTGATGTGTTTGAAGATGAATTTGAAGAGATCCAAACACTTGAGGTGGTGGAAGAGGAACTTGAATTGTCTCTTGATGAAGGTTATGCAATTTTTAAAGAAGAGCATGATTCCTCTACATTGGAACCCATCTATGACAAAGGTTTCACACTTTTGAAGGAGTTGCATGACACTACCCATATGGATCCTTCCCATGATGAAACTTCTGCATTTTTTTATCATTTTGGTGAGTTATTCCATTCTCCTACATCCTACAATTCCATGTTTTGCAGCATTAGTTTCAATGAAGTATGGGTTAAAGGGTTCTTTTGATGGTGCCATATGAGGAGTATAAAACTCCTAGATTTACTTTTTATGAGGACATGGTTGGAGCACATTATTATTCACATTTTCAGTAGCATCCTTTGTTACTTTACGATGATGCACGTCTACATGGATGCACCTATGATATGAATTTGAGTCACTTGAAGACACATGATTTTTCTTGCTCGACACTTGGTTCATTTGATGTTGGAGGAACTTCATCCAACACTGAGGTGAATAGATTTATGATTGGAGAACATTTTTTTTTCCAACCACATACTTTGTTATATCTTTATGGTTCTCTCATTCATGGAAGTATTGATGAGAATTCTTTGAGCCACTTGAAGTCTTCATGTTTTATTTGCTCCTTATTTGGTTCAGATTTTGGTGGAGGTTCTTCATTCACTTCTTGGATGAAAGAACACACGGAGTATTATTATTTTGATACATATGAAATTCTTTGGGAGAAGTATTATAGGACATGGGATCCTCACCAATGTCATTGGAGTAGATTTTATTGGTCACTTGAAGCTTGTATGCACTTGGCAAATGTTGGTCTACTTACTTGGAGGTATAAGAACTTTCATGATTTTTTGATGAGACACCTCATTGATGTACATTTCTATTATGTTTTTATGTGCATTAATGATATATATTATGTACTCATGATGTTTGGAAGAATGCATACAAGAAAAGGGATCTTGTAATTCTCTTTCCTAATGGTATGGGTTAGAGAGCACTCTTAATTTTTGGAGTGAAATACAATCAATGGGACCCTGGGATAGTTTTTAGTCCCATTGATTTCAATTTTTTTGGGGAAAGATTCCCTAAACACTAAACCCTAAACTAGTTTTCCTACCTTAGCCAATTTCGAGGGTGAAAGATTCCCATCCAAGTTGGTGTTTGGAGAGGCCAATAAGGTCTTTCATGGAGATTTAACGGATTCTTATTTGCAGGTGTAAGCTACAGGAAATCATGTGGATCCTTCTATTGCAGCACTCTCCCTCAACTATTTCCAGTTTTCACACCATATTCATGCTAATGGAGGGCTTGCGCTTTGGGTGAGCTATTGATATATTTGGGGAAGATTATAATGCCCATTATCTTATGTTATGATGTATATTATATTTATTTCACGTTCAATAGATTCTCAGGTTGAAATACCCAGAATAATTCATGTAAAAATGTTTAACAAAGAAGAAATAGTGCCATTTCCCCACTATCTTGTTGTGAACCATTGTAATGCTAATGATTTCGAATTGGGAGAGCCTTTAATTGTACATTTATGATTGTAATCAATTAAATATTCTCTGTTATTGATTCTCATAAAGTTTCAAGTCAAAATTCCCAAGAGCTGTATGTCAAAATGACTTTTAATGAGCAAACAATGACCATTTCCACTCTATTTTGATATATGCCATGGTAATTCTTATTATTTTGAATGGATTAATGTATATATAATGAATGTATGATGGATGGAATTTAATTAATGTAAATTAAATTCTCATGTTCAGACCTTAATCATTGGAATCCATTTTACTCATTTTTATTGCATTGGGAGAAGATTTGGTGTATTTTCCCCAGGGGTCAAAATTATGACTTGGGAGTTGTTTTGGAAAGAGTCATAACATCCTGTATAAACTGAACCATGATGCATATGAGACTTTGAAAAGGTTCCTTACACATCCCCGGCCTCTTTTCAGAAATTTGAGTGACTTTGGGATCATTTGTGAAGCCATTTCCGACAATTACCAAGGGGGAATTGGAGCCCTAATTTGCTAGTAAAGACTCCTAATTTAAACATAACATTAAAAAAGTTTTCAGAAGTAATTGGGGTGTCAGAAAACATCCCTAAACATCATATTTAAGTTCTATTATCATTCATGTACCTTTGGAGAAAATTTGGAAGCATTTGGGTCAATTTGGATGTCTAGACATCAAAACTAGTCAAGGTTCGAAATTGGGGAAAAAAGTGGAAAATTTGGCCATTTAATAAATTTTCAAAAAGGGACATTACAAATTATGTATTAGATTGGAATTTGTTACATCAATCATGAAGCATACAAATTCCATTCACATTTAAATAACGCATGTAAATATAATAAATCAAATGCTATAAGCTTTTTTCATTTTCAAATTATAGTCCAATTGGTATCATTGTACAAAATGTCATGGTACAAAATTGGGGATTCAAGCCACCAAAAAACACTATACAATAGATACAAAATGTATATCTATGCCTCTATGCCTGTGGACCAGGGTGATGGTCATGAAAACACACAATGACATTGGTGAACCGTTGAAAGAGTCTAACCCATGCACGAGGAACTCCCACTACATGTCTCTGCATTGCCTCAGGAAAGTCCTCAACTTGCACCATAGGCACCATGTGTGTCATCCGAAGGAAGTTGGTATGTATGCTATGGAGCGTATGCTCCACATATGCACCTCGGATTTCATCACCTCATGCTCTTCAACGATGTCGGGGGAAGCCTCGAACCCACATCTGCATGTGCATGATCAATATTAGTACACGATACCACCAAAAACATGTTTTTTTATTCCATTATATCAAAAAATACAAAAAAAATAAAATAGTTAAAAAAACACATTTATGATTTGTTAGGGTACACAAGGT
>LPNX010004341.1:32319-62003 GCA_001517045.1 Pseudotsuga menziesii | reverse complement strand
GAGAAATAGTTAGAACTTGTAAGTATGATATCACAAGGGGCGGCCATACTGTAAAATAATGGCTGAAAGAACAGAAACTAACTGTCTGGATGCAAAGAGCTTGAAAAAATATGCGGTTTTAAAAAAAACGGCACTTAAAACTGATTCCGAATGATGAAGTTGTGCTTGATCAAAGGAAATGTTGAAGATGTCCCCAATAGTGACGTGGCAGATATTAACTTGACCAGTGAAAAAAAAGAACCCCCCTCTTCCAAAGATCTACCTTTGACAATCACTTTACAATAAAGTTGCTTTGAAGCGAATCACTTTTGTAGAATAAGTGAGATTCACTTTTACAATAATGTACTTTTAAATAGTGCGGCAATAAATTAAAAGACTTAAGTGACTCACTTTTATTTTATTTTATTAATGTGAGATGCACTTTTACAATAAAGTAACTTGAAAATAGAAATTGCATGCTTTAAAAAGTAACTTGATGAGACTTGAACTCAAGACTTATCAAGATGTAAAGCAACTTTGGACCAAGTGAGCTAATTTTAAAAGGTATGTAAAACTATGGAAAGAGGAAGGGGGATTTTTTTTTTACTCTTCTCTCTCGTTTTTCGTGATTGCTTTCTTTTCCTGCAAATCACAAAAAAACGAAAAACAAAAAAAAACAACTTTTTCGACGCAATGGGGTTAGATCTTAGTTAGCTTACCCGGAAAGTCTATGTTTTCAAGTTTACTCGTTGTTTCTGATTTGCCGTGATCGCACAAGGTGCACGGCAAAGAGCATACGTAGCCGAGAAGACAAGAAAAAAAACTTTCCCTCACTGTTTCTGATTCGCCGCGATCACGCAAGGTGCACGGCAAAGAGCATACGCAGCCAGGGAAGGCAACAGTTCGAGACTAAAACAAAAGAGATCTAATAATAAACTGATAAATATATGAGAGATTTAAAAAAAACAAAACCGTCACTGTAACATTATACCTTCACATTTGCCGAAATGGGTGTTTCTGGAACAAACGGAAATGGTTTTCGGTGAAACGAAAACTATTTCCAAATGGAAACGGTGCTCCGGACGCAATGCAATAGCTCCCACAGGCCACAAATTCACAGAAAAACTAGAACCAGAAACCCTTTTAAAGTTTCGGCAACACCGGTTCCAGATCTTGATCAAAACCGAAAGTGGCTCTTCATAAAAGTTCTGATACCATGTTAGGGTACACAGGGTACTCCCAAAGGACCGAACACCAAGAAAAACCGCTTCACACAAACAGATCACAGATCAATACACCAATGTTTGTCACGTGGTTAAAACCCTCGAGAGGGAAACAGTCCACGGCCCTGGACAAATAGCTACTTGGAGCAATTTATTATGCAAAAGAAAGAAAGTTACATGAGCTTCTCATAATCAATCAACTAGCCAAGGACCCTCTATGCTCTTCAAATAGAGATCATAGACCAATTGGGTGTTAAGCCACGGATCAATGGTAGGTATGATCTAAGAGAAGTTGAATCGTCGGATCACTCTATGTCTAGAACATATCATGACCGTCAGATTAGAATATTTACAAATGCATACTAAAGAAACACATTTTTACCTAACGGATATATTACACAAGTTGATCTTAACTAACTCCTAAGTGTCTAAATATCCTAACATGATTGTTTTCTAGATCACTGTATGCAACAACCAGTGGTAATGGCATGTTCGGGTCTCTGTGTAAGTCAATACCTGCATAGGGATAGTCGTCCATGACCACGATCTGTCGTTGCCACCAATAGTAGAAGTCTAGGGGAAATGGAGTGGGTGTCCTACCTCCCCCTAACTACCACATCAGCTCTTCCCAATGGGTTTGGGTTGGATCGCATAGACCATGTGGATGAAATTCACTCTTGGGCTAAGGCCCAGATACTCGATCGAAGAAGAAAGTACCGAGAATGATAGAGAACCCAAAGTTCATTGTTTTTCTCAGCTTGCAGTTAGTCAGTTGTTCTTTCATGTTGTTTAACAATTATGTGCTCTGGTCATATATTGTGGGTCTCATACACTCTAATGCATAGAACATGATAGGTCTAGAGGCCTGATGCTGACCCTGATATATTGGCTAGCACTAGTACTATCACCTTGAGACCAAGGCTCTGGACGGAGTTGACAGGAACCTGGATTCTGATATTTTCAGTATCGAAAAGATAGTATACAAGTATATATTCCTCGATAGTGAAACCACCTCTCAATCCACGAGCCCTCGAGTTGACTACCTCGCCTCGGCTGGATAGTCTAGTAATGAAATATATATCTTCTACCTCACGTATTAGAGGCATCCTTTCAAGTTGGAAAGCCTCTATATTTGGATCCCAATAATCCACAAGCATCTATAGAATCCTTGGCTGAGCTCTCAAGCTCCCAAGTTGCCAAAACTTGTATAGACCACATCCCCTTAGAGCTTGTTGGGCATTTGCATCATGTTGGACTTCCCTATCCACATCCTCATGTTCATGTTCCCTCCATGCTAGCACAATCCTACAAAACAAACATGCATTTTGATGAGATTTTGCCTTTTTTTTTGTATGCATGCACCTATACATGACTTTTCCTGTCGACAGTTGCGTGTATACGCGAGCAGGCTTTGCTTTTCCCATGTATACTATAACACCCCGATTTTGACCCCATTATATTGAAATTGCACATGATGTAAATATTGCTTTTTAACCATGGTGTGGAGCTCAAGGCAAAGGCCCCACCATCAATTTAGCGTTTTATGTTTCAGTGATTAAAATCGACGTCGATCGTATTTGTGCTAGCCGATGGCACATTATATTTTGGACATCATGTAAATATGGAATTAATAAAAATACCCACAACTAGCTATGTCAATGCAACATGAAAAGAGATGGGTGCATGATTTCACAAGGAATAGGGGGGGAATATTCAAACCCTTGAGCCAATAGGGTAAAGTCAAATGTCAAAGGGAGAACCCATAAAGCTGTCAACTACCCATTTTGTCTTTTGTGCCCAACTATTTATTTCTTCCAGAAATTGGTCGAGGAAGTTAATTCCTTGGGATGGGAAGATTATGGCAGTCAAATTTGTATTGGGGAAGCCATCCATTTTTTGGAAAATGAATTTTGGCTTATGGGCCAAGTAAATACTTGGAAATATATGCCCAAGCCATTATTCACTCATATGTTTTTCTCTCTCATGTATTTGGAGCTTCATGTGCATTTCTCCTTCATGTTTTCAGTTGTTTTCCTCATTTTCCATGACTAGAAAATCCATTTTTGGGTTGCTGAGTGAATTGCTAGTAGGGATTCATGATTTTGGGGTTTATAGTAGTTGATTTCACTCATGTAATGCCCAGAATCGTTACTGAATTTGAATTGATCACTCAGGGGATTGATTTCCCCATTTACCAATCCGTTTTTTGATGCAAAACGTTTTTACTCCATACCCAAAAATCCATTTTTGTTAATGTTCAGTGGATGGAAAGATAGATCCACAAATTGGGTGTTTAGGGAGGTTGTTTTTTCCCCTTGTGAAGCCCATAAATGTTTCTGAAATCATAGTTTGTCACCCATGGTTGTTCTCCCTTTCACCAATTTTGTTTTTGGTCCCCATGACGTCTTTCTACAAACCCAGAACTCGTATTTGGCTGTGAAGTGCATCCTTGTGTTAGCTTGGCTAAGTAAGTCCAAGGAACCCATATGTTAGATGGTTTGACTATGTTTGGATGTGATTGTTGACTTGGATGAGTAAGTCCAAGGAACCCATATGTTATTGGCTTGTTGCCCTAGTAGTATGAGAAACCCATATGTTAATTGGTTTGGCTGTGTTTTGATGTGAAGGCTGTCTTGGCTGAGTAAGTCCAAGGAACACATATGTTAATTGGTTGACTGTGAAACCCAATTATTATTGGTCGTGTTGTGTGTAAGGCTGTTGTTTCGTAGTTCCTTGTGGAAATCATGCCCAGCTCGGGGGTGGCAGTGGTGGTGAGAGATTGATGAGCACACTGGCCTATGGTTGGGTGGAACGTTGCAACGACATAGCTAGTTGCGGGGAATATTCTTATCAAGATAAGTATTTTCTTTTGTTTAATTTCCGTAAATGTATTTGCTTATGAATTAATATCAACATGTTGAATGCTTAAATGAATGTATTTGCTTCAACTCTGTATTTACATGTATAATGCTTCTATGTATGTATTTTATTTCAATGCATTTTTATTATTATGTTCATGGGGATAGATTGCACATTTGATAGTACCAACAGCAGTTTAGTCACATCCTTTCCATCTTCGAGATGAGGGGAGGGGACGTGACATACCAAGCCCTATACGCGATCCGATAGCCTGTTACTCCCGTGGGCGAGGATATCCATCTTTATGGGGCTTCAAACAAAAAAATACACCATTAAAAATTGAAATAAATACATGGAAAAGATAGAGAATGTGATGAGGATTTACCTGGCCCTAATGGTTCACGATTCCGTTGTTCCTAGCTCCCAAAATTAGCGATTGAAGTTCGTAGTCCAAAATGGCTCCAAATGAACTATATTGGTAAAAACACAAATGGTATGGTGAAAAATGATTTTTTTACTATTTATAAAATTTCTTTTGAATTTTGTATCCACTTACCTATAGTTTTGGACCTTTATTAACCCTTTTGAACTGTTTTGGACTAATTTTATGATGTAGGAACTTGTTTTGAGCATATTTTCACCGAGGTCTTGACCCGTTTGTATGTATCACAGGTATAACTTCGAACTAACATATATGATAGGATCACTTTCTGTATGCAACATGCATTATCCTATGACCATGTCACCTTAACTAGGTATGAAACCACTTCGTAATTTTATAGAACCTCACACTTCTACTAGAAGTGGTAGAGCCTTCCTATTCATGGGTGCCCTAGTTAGATCCCACTTTTCTATTTGGTACCCATGCTGCAGTTTTTCCCTTAGGTCTAGGATTCCCTTATAGTCACACCATGTCTTCGAGAAAGAACCACATATTCTTTCTTGAACTTTATGCTGGCCATCTCCCACAGGGACTTCTGTTTATATTAAGTTGTAAATGCATTTTCATGCGTCTGCTTGTCGTATTGAGCTTTATGTCGGCTCTCTGACATAGTTTTATTAGCCATATAACCTAAGATTTTCTCAATTCCAGCCAAGTAGAGCCTCTTATATATCTTTTGCAGCTTGATCATCCCTTACCCAGAGGAGACATTCCCTTGAGTGTCTTTATTCTCAACATGCTTCCTTGCATTGAGCATAGGTATGTTCCACTGCTTGGAACTAGTTTGCTTTCCCGCGACACTCGTCTCCTCCTGGTTATGTATCATACGCACTTTTATTCTTTTTCAAGATTCTTAATATGAAAAGAACAAAAAAAATAAAAATAAAAACATAAAAACCAGGATAGAAAATGATATTTCTTTTGGTAGATTTTGAGTCATGTCTCCTTCGAACAGAGCACTGGATATTCCATCCATTAGTTGGGTTATTAGTATGACTTTAGGATTTGTACTCATTATTATGAGTTTTCTCCACCGACTGGTTATGCCTCCCGTCCTTATGGAGCCTCTGTTGATGCCTCCTATGTCGCATAGTTGTTCAAGTTTGCATGTCGAGTCTATGCTTCTTGTGAGTCACCATCTATCTTATGCTCTTGTTCGAAGGAAGTTTTAGCCTGAGTCATCCACTCCTCAGTTATCTTGTCTTTGCATGTCAGCGATTCTCGGTATAGTTATTGGTTCACACACATCTTGTTCGTTTGAGTTCTTCCAAATTATCCAGCATTGTTGAGTACCTTGTGTTGGTTTATGGGGGATTCCTTAATGCCCTCCTTCCAGCAAATTCCATTCCATTGAATTCAGATCATCTATTATGGAATAGGAGTATAGAGTCCATTAAGTGCCTTGAGATTTGCAGCCATCAGTGGAAGGTTCTCTCGCCGTCGACAGTTTTGGGAATACATCAATGTACCTTGATCAATGGACTCTCTCAAGTGTTCAACCTCAACACATATATTCACACTTGTTTGATTGCACTATGTACCTTGATTCCCATTATCATTATAGGTGGGATGTCTTGCGTCTGTTAACAGTATACATCAATGACTAGTAATCAGATGATGGTCCATCATGTTCGACCTCGACACCTTTATTCGCGTGATGATACATGTACCAGTAGCGGTTTGTGTAGAATAACTCCGAGTTGAGTGGCATTCCATATATGATACCTTTTTTATCGTGCCAGTATCCATGAGGTGTCAACTCTCATGACCAAAATCCAGTGTATTATCAGATATCTTCATTCGGCATGAAGACCTTATTTCACTGTATATTGTACGTGGCGATGACCACATGACTCATATGTTTATCTTGCATATTCATGGCCATTGTACTATTTTGTATCCGAGACCGCCGCATCTTCATATTTGCAGTCACATGCTAAGACTTATTATTGTATTGTACTGATGAGCAACTTGTTTTTCCACCTGGGCTTTCATTGCTCCACTTCTGGGATTTATATAATGTATTTCAGACATCGTGTTACCCCACTGACCTCACACATTAGGGGGCATCTATTATAGATGATTTTACCACACTTGGTAGATCATGCTTTTATGTCCTTCCATGTCCCTATGCAAACTCTTTGGACCCCCTTTGCCCAAAGGAAACTTTGATGTTTCAAGGAACACCTTAAAAATACCTATTTATTTGTATACGCAGGTCATAATCTTACATATCGCATGTACATGCAGCTTGTCCAACTCTCACCCCCATACATCGGGAAATTTGCCCAAAAATAAAATATTTTGGAGTTTTCCTCATTGAGTCACAAATAGCTTGACCTTTGGCCTTCTGTTACCAACATAGGAAATATCGGCACTCGGATGGAGAAGTGACATTCTATTGTTCAAGAATAAACACCTTATAACCGAAGGTCTAGGGTTACCAACGTACTCTTAAAACTTGCAGGAAATCAACTTTAAAGTATAGAAAGGAAATAGGAAGATAGGATGGGCTCACCTGGTTCACGACGGTTGATCCAAGATTTGTCTTCTCCCGCTCTACTTCTCCTCCAAAGCTTTCAGGGATGTTTCTCCTTCACCTGTAAAGAGAAAATCCTCCAAGTGCAAGCTTATACATGTATATAGGACAGGTTAGATAAACAGTATATGGAGTGCTTAATCATAAATATTCATCCAACCATGATACATGAAAGACAATCAACACACATTTGGAATAAGGATTCTCTTTATTAACAATAGTGAATGAGTTAAAGTTACAACCCAATGCCTGAAACAAGGACTCCTCTGCAGCCAAAGGATTCTGAGTTCTGCTGCTCCAAAGACTTCTGAATAGATACCACCAGCATAACTTTTCTCTCCAAGTATGATTGATTAATGCCCTCCCCAAGGCCTTTATTTATACTTAGTAAAATAAGGCAGTTTCGAAGGTTGAGGAGGTTGAGGCAGTTAAGATAGTTATTGTTTAGGGCTTCACAAATCTCAAATAATCACGATTTATTATTTTTAATGTCAATGGAAGGCGTACGCGAGTATTGATACTGGAAACCCACGTATGACACACGAGTTGCTATAAGGAAAACCCGCGTACAGATCTGTACACGAGTTGCAATGACAAATATTCGTGTACAGTATGCGACATGCTGTAGGAAAAGTCGCGTATGTACGCAGGTTGCTTATAGGAAAAGTTGCGTACAACAATTGACCTATTAAAAGGTAAAAATGACAAGTTGGATGGATAGTGAATATATTTCATAACATGCCCATCTATAGTGTTTTAGGCAACCTTCAATCCATAAATGTCCTTTTGTGCGCCAACATAGAAAATATCAGCACTCGGACGAAGAAGTGCCATTTGGGTTGATAATAGATGCCCCCTAATGTGTGAATTCAAAGGGAAGTGATGGCCGAAATACATTATAATATTTATCTTTAGAGAACTCAGAAATCCAATGGAGCAGAGGTAGTACTTGAAACAAATACATAATAATGTCATATACAAAGTCATATCTGAGGATGTTATGTTCAATATACTGGAACACTAGCTCCTTTACAATATTTGAGTAAATCATATGATACAGGTACAAGACCACGTATATTACAAAGGTGGATTGAAGCCACAATATACAATGATGATGAGTCTTCAAAGATCTAGAAGCTGTGTACATAAATGGAACATGATCTTGCGTAACTTAGTCCATAGATGAGGAACTAAGGTCTTCATAAGCGATCCCAAAGAACCAGTACAATCCAAGCCATGTGAATAAATGTAGGTTGAAGTCGAACATGGAATGTATTCAATAGTTTGTCAGTCAATAGGTGATAATCGACAACTGAAGCAAAGGAATTCACCAATGATGGAAGTGAATCCTGAGGTACTATCGTCAAAACTCTAGGTCTTCATCATCAGGAAATACTGAAGCAGAACCATACTGTGATAAGGAAGGCAATAGATCCTCCAATGGATCACAAGAGTGACTAGGAACTGGGCAAAGGAAGGGAGACACAAGAGATAACAGATACAACAATGATGGAATCATGATAGAAATCAGACATTGAGTGAAGTCCTTGAACAGTGAGCACGACACAGAGATGACCCAAGGCAAATTTTAACTTTATAGATAGAACGACTAGACTTATCTGTCATGTAGGAGACATGATCAGATTCCCCAGTGGAGTCGCCAGTTCTGTTGTTCAGGAATAAACACCTTATAACCGAAGGTCTGGGGTTACCAACGTACTCTTAAAAATTGCAGGCAATCAACTTTAAAGTACAGAAAGGAAATAGGAAGATAGGATGGACTCACCCGGTTCACGATGGTTGATCCAAGCTTTGTCTTCTCCCGCTCTGCTTCTCCTCCAAAGCTTTCAGGGATGTTTCTCCTTCACCTGTAAAGAGCAAATCCTCCAAGTGCAAGCTTATACATGTAGATAGGATAGGTTAGATAAACATTATATATAGTGCTTAATCATAAATATTCATCAAGCCATGATACATGAAAGACATTCAAAACAAATTTGGAATAAGGATTCTCTTTATTAACAATAGTGAATGAGTTAAGGTTACAACCCAACGCTTGAAACAAGGACTCCTCTACAACCAAAGGATTCTGAGTTCTGCTGCTTCAAAGACTTCTGAATAGATACCACCAGCATAACCTTGCTCTCCAAGTATGATTGATTAATGCCCTCCCCAAGGCCTTTATTTATACTTAGTAAAATAAGGCAATTTCGAAGGTTGAGGAGGTTGAGACAGTTAAGATAGTTATTGTTTAGGGCTTAACAAATCTCAAATAATCCCGATTTATTATTTTTAATATCAAGGGAAGGCGTATGCGAGTATTGATACTGGCAACCCGCGTATGACACGCGAGTTGCTATAAGGGAAACCCGCATACAGATCTATACACGGGTTGCAATGACAAATACTCGCGTACAGTACGCGACATGCTATAGGAAAAATCGCGTATGTACGCGGGTTGCTTATTGGCAAAGTCGCGTACAACAATTGACATATTAAAAGGTAAAAATGGCAAGCTGGATGGATAGTGAATGTATTTCATAACATGCCCATCTATAGTGTTTTAGGCAACCTTCAATCCATAAATGTCCTTTTGTGCGCCAACATAGGAAATATCGGCACTCGGACGGAGAAGTGCCATTTGGTTTGATAACACCTTCCATATGCCCGAAAACACGCTCCGACTCAACCTTTCACTTCCTATTGAAGGGCTACATATTGGGCCCCTTGGATGCATTAGAGGAGGAGAATTGAAGAGAGCAAATAAACTATAGTTCATTTGTGCCTCATTCATATATGCTTGAGTCTGCATCCCTTTGTCCTTGTGAGCACCCATTTATGCTCTTCCCAAGATTACCATTGCCTTGTGAGATTTCCATTGAGATGGAGGATTGAAGTGGCGGAGGCCCAGGTGGAGGACTCGATTTCTCCGTTTCGACGAGGTGCCGACATAGGTTGCCACTTGTATCTTTGTTTATAATCAATAGAAATATCCATTTATCATCCATTGTATGTGTGTAACTACGAATGATCTTTATCCATGGATGTAGTTCCTTTGATATATACATATTGGTTTTATATATGCTAGAGTAGGCCTAAAACTTAAACATATATCATGCTTGTTGTTTTCGTTGTTGTTGAGGATGGAATGTAGGTACAAGCGTGGTTGAAAAGCTCAACGGGGGTCAGCTACAACCTTCGGGAATAAGGTACGCCTTCTATCTCCTAGTGTTACTTCTTTTTATCTCTATTGCATATGGAAATGGGTTTATTTTTGGTGTCATATAGTCTGTTGTGGTCCACCCCAAGCCATAGGAAATATTCTCCGTAACAACCCTAACCTACCCTCTTCTCTGTGTTATTGTAGACTTTTACAACTGTATTCAGACAATACAATGTCTGCAATTTCATTAGCAACTGTCCCTAAACATTGCCCAATCATCCTCACAAAGCCACGACCTAGGCCTATTTGGCATCAAGTTCCTCCTTTGTGGGTCTGCCCTATCAGTTAATGGGAAGCTTTTTCAATGGTTGTAATAACCATTAGGGTTGTCCTCCAACCTTCATGTAGGTTAGTAATAAAGTGCAGACCTCCCTTCTTTCCTTTGACAGGCTTATGCAAACATTTCACGAAGTTAGTTTTACCTTGCATCTTGTTGCATGTTATACGGGACTAATATATCATAAATAAGAGGTTTGAAATACATTACATACAGTATGAAAATACAGCATTTTAGCACACATACAATCCTGAAACATATTACTTATTGCATACATACATTGCTAATATCTATGATAAAGAAGTGAAAGAGGTGTGGTATGTTCCAATTGCATACAACTGATTCTTATACATCTTTCCAAGTACTTTTATTGAACTATTAGTCATACTGTTGTACACGACTGATGTATACGGTTTGAAACTTTTGTTAGCTAGTTGCTCATACAATAAATGTTGAAATTAATCCAAGACTGATATATGTTGTTGATCATAAATGATCGATATAAATACATAATTGTTGCTGCATATTGTTTACAATTTCAATGCTAATGGATACAAGTAACTTGTCTTCATACTGATATGATAATGCGTGGAAAATACTATTGATCTGATGCCCTTAATATCTTGATTAAAACACACTACTCGCATCAAACACAGGTTTCAACATATAACTCGATGGTGCTTATTCTTCATGGTGATATGATAATTACTCTTGGTAATGTCTTATATTTCGATTCATGTTTTGTTTCCTAATGGTTAATGCTAAATTTAATAAAATTCCAGGATTGATATGTTTTACTTGTGTGAAATATTGTGACATGTTGTACTTAATGCTCTCATAACTATATATCTTCATGCTTGTACTGCTATATAATTCATGTTTTTGAACAATGATAAATATTTGACCAATAAGTGCACTTATGTTTATTGGTAACATTGGGGAATAAGTCTAACGTCTGGGAGGATATGGCGCGGCCATAAACCTATATGAAACATATAACCCCATTACCTATCTTTTAGACTCCATTAGGCACTGATCATTAACCATCCTTGAAAGAATATATTTTTGTGTTTGGTGTCTTTGCAGAGTCTAAATAGGGCTCTCCCCTATGAGGCTTTGGCTTCGAAAATAGTTGGGGACAAGTGACTAAGATGACAATGGTCACTTTTCCCTTATTACTTACCAGTGGCTTAGATTACCATTTCAATCAATAACAATCAGTAACTAAAAATTCACAAAATTACAAATACAATACACATTAATACACAATACCTCCATCCACCAATACACTACACATTAATACCAATAGTCATAAAAAATGGCTTTACCTCCCTATAGTGATACACAAAAGCAGGCATGTGTCACATAACGTTTTTTTTTCATTTTTACACTGACACTCAAGTTTAAAATGAACACCTCGACATTCAAAGTTAAAAAAAATATTTAAAAAGTCTATTTGACCTTTATGAATTTAGGTTTCTCATCAAAAATATGAATACCTATGATTCCTACTCTACCCTAGCTAGTTACCCTTGGCCATTGTGTTTGGCTCCTGCACTGTCTGCATTGCTCCTAATTAGCCTTCTCATAATTACCCTTCCCCTTCCTCATTGTGTTGAGTCGTGCTCGTTCAAAAAGATATTGCTATAATGTGTTGTGTTTTGAATACTTAAGTGTTGTATTGTGTTTTGTATACTTATGCCAAGATTGCTTTGCATTGCTGGTAATTTTTATCTGCCAATAATAAGCTAAAAAAAAATTTGACACTAAATAAAATTGCCTAAAAAAATTTGACACTCAATAAAATTGCCTAAAATATAAAATAATAGACACAAAATTTTTAAAACTGTCATAAATATTCATTGACACGGAGAGGAAATTTGAAATTCCACGCCTGCTCAAAAGGTGAAAATTCAGTGTGTCAGTTCCTTACTTAAAATGTCAAAATCAATTACCAATCACTGCAATAATTCCAACCCAACCAATGCAATTATCACCAAACGACTTTTGAGTCATGTCCAATCACACGGACACCAATTTGTCAAAAGTGACATCTTAGTAAAGTTATCTCCACTTATCTCTAGTAAAGTTACAACCCAACCAACAGTTAAATCACTTATTTAACTGCTTCGTTTTCAGAAAAATGTGACGTCGGAAGGACCCCACAACCCAACTAACCTTATGCTTTAACCTTTAACGTGCAAGCTCCACCATAAATCCGCTCTGAACAACAATTATTTGGTATCCGTATAACAAAATACTGACATATCATGCCATATCACCTCCCTCCTGAGTACGTGTAGTCGAAATTGACCAATACCATACGTATTCCTCTATACTTTCAGTCAGCGGTGAGTCTATGCGACATATAATTTGGCATTCCCTTTGTCCGTTAGATGATCAGTTTTTTAATCCAATGCCTAAGGTTTCCTTCCAGCGTGTGTCCGAACAGGCTAACCACGAGTCCAATCGTGTATACACTATGTAGTCACGCGACGAGCAGCCTCCGTTCACTGTATTGGTCCACCTGTTTTGTACGTTCTTGGACCCAATGGTTTGTTGACAACTGTAGCCATCAACTTACAATAAAGCTCGTCGCGAGGTTCGCTGAACTCGGAATTAGAGCGAGTTTGCTTTAGTCTGCCCTCTATCACGGACACACAGTAATTCATTTCGCTTAGGATTTTAGGGTCTCAGTATTTGAATTGATAGTTGGTAGCATGGAGTCCGCCATGTCTGCACGCAGTGGAGCAATGGCTATCTATTTAAATAACGATTTCAAAGGTATCGGCACTGACTATGTTGGCTTGGGTCGGGTTTCTTTATCGTTGAATCGACAAACTGCTTTCCGGCTTGTGTTTTCCGATCGCAATCGCGCCCAATTATATGGCGGTGCGGCTCAGCCTTATTGTGCGATGAAAACTAAATTAGAAAAGCAGAAATCGAAGCATCTATGTGGTATGTCTGATGGGTGTTTATCAGAAAAGAAAAGGATGAAGCTATTACAATTCTTATCGAATGATCTTTCTGTGCTGTCTACCATCCCGGCAGATGCGAATGTCTCCCTTACGGAGCAAGTCAGACGAGAAATTCTCTCGGTAATTTGATTCTTTTGCAGCATTTTGTTGAAATATTAATCTGTCACTAAAATAATTCATTATGATGAATGGTATTAGATTTACTAAAAATGAATATGATGAACAGGATGCTGTGAATGTGCTGCTGAGGCAATTAGAACAAGCCAGAGCTGAGCGCAAGGAGAGGAAACATCAGTCGAAGGCCCAGAAAAAAACTTTGAAATTAACGGAAAAGCAGAGGAAAAAGAAGGGCTGTTGTCAAGACGCGTTGTCCGACCATGAAGCTCTGCTCCACCCGACACAGCAAGTCGGACGGATTTTAGAGGCGCCTGATCAAAACCCATTGGTGATGATAGAAAGTCCTCCAAATATAGCGGAGGTTAATGGAGATGAAAAGGCTCTGCATGTGGAATTTGTAGACTCGGTTAGTGATAGATTGGGGTTGGATTCAGGGATGGGCATTCCAATGCAGGAGGCGAACAACAGTGTGATAAAGGTTTGTATGGGTGGCAAGTGCAAGAAGTCGGGGTCTCAGATGTTGTTGGAGGCGTTTGAAGAGAGAATCAGAAAATCGGGGATGGGTCGGGAGGTGGAAGCAGTGAGGTGCAAGTGCATGGGCAAGTGCCAAAATGCTCCTAATATTCTCGTGCAAGCAGAGCGAGAATATGGTAATGGTAATGGCGAGGGAGTAGTAGTGCATACGGGCGTCGGCATTGAGGATATCGATCTCATTCTTGCTCACCTCCACTTCTTGCAACCACCAAACGAAGGCCAAGCGGCCGCTGGCCTTGTCCGCACCTAATCGGTTCTATATATTAAAATGCTTCATCTCTAAATTGGAGACCAGGGAAGCCCGAAGCTTACGGGCATTCCGCGACCCAATAAATGTAAATATGTTTGTTTTGTGCTATTATTATTATTCCGATTCTTTCAAAACTCAAGCAAGTTGTTGGCATGGAAAACCAGATGGTAAAACAGTTAGTTTTTTCCAGAATTGACCATAGGAAAAGCTGTCCTGTAAATATGTTATTTTAATCCAGAGAAGTTTTCTTTTGAATTCAGCGTTTTTACTGCTTTCTCTCATTTCATCTATTTATATTAATTTTTTATTAGATAAAATAATTTTACCCGTGTTTATTTTTTAGAATTTGGGATAAATAAGAACCTATGCTTTATCAATAAGTATTTATATTTTAAAATTTGAGATAAATAAAAACTTATACTTTATTTAGGTTGTACTAGTAAGAGTTTTAATTTCAATATCAGATGTTAATTGGCTTATATATGTTAAAATTTTAATTAATAATTTCAAAAAAATAAAAAATAGCTTAATTAACATCAGATAAGTAAATCAAATTATTTTATTAATATTCCAAATTTGAAATAAATAATTATAAAAAAATAAAAATAATAATAAATAATAAATTTATATAACTATCATATTTTTCATTTCTCAAACTGGAAAGTGTAGATTTTGTTATTTAAATATAAAATAAATCATTATTTTTAGATTTTTATTATTCTTATTATCTTATATGAATGTAAATTTTAAGGTTACAATATATTTAGAGAATGGTGGAAAATCTCACATTAAAAAAACTATTTCAAAATATTAACTTTAATAATAATTTTCCTCACTTTTTGGGGCCACAGGCTGAAAATTCTCTCCCAAACCATATGCACCTTCGATAGCTGATAAAACAAATTCAGGTGCTAGCTTACTCTTTTCGCAAAATCGAGTTCTTCCATGTCCTTCGGAAGCACAACACTGAAGCAGATTAGACTGCAAATATTGGATCCACTCTTAGTTTTGGATCGCTGTTGATTAATGGGGTTAGCTCCCTTTGTCCCCCTCCATAGGACTCTGGTTTGGCTCTTAGGTCTTATGGCCTTAGGGGCTCGTGGCTCTTCGTACATGACACCTCCACTAGATGACGCCTGCCCCAACCACATGGTGAAGCTCCTTGAAGTGACCTTCACGTCCCATCAACGCCATGCGAAATCAATTGAGGCGATGCAGGAAATAATGGCTCGCTGGATTGTTTTGGGAGGAAAGGATATAAGGAAGAGAATGGAGAAGGGCAGAGGATGTATGCTCTAGTTGGTCTGATGCGGAATCAATTGAGGTGATGCAGGAAATAATGGCTCGCTGGATTGTTTTGGGAGGAAAGGATATAAGGAAGAGAATGGAGAAGGGCAGAGGATGTATGCTCTAGTTGGTCTGCAGCAGAGGCGAATTCGAGGAGCTGTTGAGAGTTTAGGTGGTTTACTACATGATGGAAGCGTCTTCAAAATCCATTGGTTCATCCCCGTCAGCACTGTTTGTGGAGTCAGATTTTGAGATATCAAGAAAGAAATCAAGAAGTTGGATCGGATTATTGATAAGATTGACACCGAGGGAGGAAGGCGTTTGGAGAATGTTGACAAGGTGTTCTCGAGGAAGGAGTTTAAGTGGGCACTCACGCATTCTAGAAAAAGCTGTTATGGGGTTAATGGCAGAACTAGAGATAAAGATGGAAAAGCATGAACTGAAAGTGGTAAAGCTGGAAGCTGCAAAACATCCAGGTTCTTCGTCTCGCCATGAAGAGGAAAATATTTGAGCTCTTGTATGTGAAATGCCTTTTTGGATTTTGCTGCTGGTATGCGAATTTAGCTTTGAATTATCGTACCAGGTTTATAATGTCTGCTTGTGAATAGGGTATTGTCGAACGTTGTAAAGTTTTCCTTAGCTTATTGGTTATGTTACTGTTTGGACCGGCACTGCCGAAACCTGTTAAAAGCTAGCAATAATTGGACTTTGATTGCTGCTTTCACAAGAGCGCCTTTGTAACTTGGATATGTAGCTACTATAAAAAATAAAATAAAAAATCCTCAATTTTTATTCATCATAACTACAATGATAATCATCAATAATAAAAGAATTTAAAATAGTTAATTTCAGTTTCATTATTTAGATGGCTAAGTAAATAAACAAGATTCATATTAAATTAAAAAAATGATATTACAAACAGCAATGTAGATAAATTTAAAGAAGTGTATTTATGTCTTCACCAAGTGTTTGATAGGCGTAATTGACGCTGATATTAGGTCGGAATAACCAAAACATGAATGAGATTAATCCTAAAACTCGAAAAGCTTTAGAAATGGTTTTTCTGTTAATATATGACAAAAGAAAATCGGAGAGGGGGTGAGTGTTTTGAAAGAATTATTTAGGTTAAATTGGAGTGGGGGTATGCGAATAAACAAAATTCTTAACCAAATAAAAATAATAGTAGATAATACAAAGGTATGAAGAATTAGAGCTTTGGATATATTTAAAAGGTGTAGTTACAAGTGGTTGATAGGTGTAATTGAGTGGGAATGAATGAGATGGATCTGAACCTACAAAACTTCTTTAATGGTGAAAGACGTCATTCATATCCTCATTCTTGTTGATTGTTTTCAAGTAGAAAAAGAAAGCAAACATAAATAAATTATTGGTTGGTTGCTTGGAGCACTCAACATAATGATGGATATCATTATTCTTGTGATGTTGACTCTTGTTGAGATATGATTCTTGCTTCATACAAGGATTTTGGATTTATAATTAATATTATTGTTAAAAGATGCCTCTTGAGTATGTTGTAAGTTCAAAAGTAGCTATTTTATTGAAAATTGAGTTTTTAGATATCTTTTTATTGAACGTGGCATATTCTAAAGATAAAGAGCACAAATACATTGGCATAATAGCATTTTATATATCGTATAAGCCATAAAAATCGTTCATGCGTCTTGACTGAAGGTGCACTGAAAGTACAGTGAGATGTGGTATATATCTATATATTAGAAAAATAATTAATATAATATAATAATAAATTAATATAAAACTAGCAATTGTACCTAGGGGTGCAATAAAAGAACGCCGTGTTGCAAGCTAAGCAAGGAGATATGGACATATACAACAAGAAAGACAATTTGAAAGACAATTTGAAGTGTTGATACAATGACAGCTGATACAATGTTTCAGAGATGTTTTAGGCCCTCGAATAGTTAAACAATTTATAACTTAGAAAATTAGGGCCGTAGATTGTATCATAGTCAATTAGACACAAATTTAGCGTAAATGTTCTTGCTTAACCATTCACGAAATGCTACACGCACTTAGGCCTGATGAATAGAAGCCACTTTGCCTATACCAATGGCCGAAACAGGTTTATCAACGTCATCTTCAGTTAAAGAGCTTTTAACTTGGTCAATGTAAACAAATGGGGGTGATATGACAATATCAACATCATCTTCAAGTTTTGCGCTGTTCAATTCGATAACAAGCTTTGAAATGGAATCCTTTGTACCATTGCATTTCCAGTTGCCTCCAACGAAGAACTTCTCGGTGCCTGCCATGGTGAAAAGACGAAGAAAGTACAATATCCAAGCTTGATAATCTATTAAGTCAGTCCAAGCACCTTATCAAATTGATATTTTATCAACCTAAGTGTTTTCTAGACTACCTAGGCTATACAGTAAAAAAAATATAAGATTTGACCAAATTCCAGCTCTAAGGCAAGCATGTTTTTAGGTTAATCAAATATCAAGCCTTGCAACAATGAAGTCGAAAACTAGTTAATCACCAACTTCTTACATGCAAAGAAAAAGACGATATGCAAATAAATGAACATGGATCACCACAATCTTCTTCACTCCATTACACCTGTTTCTTAAGCAACATTACAGTGTTTCATAATCATGAAATATGTTGCACAATTTGAGGAGAGCTGCAACTGAATGTTGCATTGCATTCAGTTTCAAGTCCCTTGACATAGCCTATAAAGAAATAAAATGGAAAGAAAAATGAATCCTGCCAAGGGCTTGAACATTCCTCTGCATTTGAGCAAATAAGCAATGCCTGGAATCCTTATCAAACATAGAATCCAGGCGTGTCAATCCAGCAAACTCAGATTGAATAGATGCCGAGCATTTGAGAAAACAGACTTCATGCAACTAACGTGGACTGTCGCAGAGCTGGACCTGATTTCCATGGACGCCATTCTTCAGATCCTCCCACCGCCAAAGTCTAAGTTCTTCTCATTCTCGACCCCCCTTTTTTCATAACAATTATTTATTCAAAAATTTAAACGTTATTAATAACGAAAATAGAATAAAAATAAAAGAAAATAATAATTATTTTTTCTTAGACATTTACCTTGATGTAAGAAAAGGTTCAGGCATTTATGTGAAAGGTAAGTCTCCTAGCTAGTGGGTTCAAATTGATGAATCATATTGTAAAGGCTACTCGGCGGTAACAATAGTTCTACGGTATTAATCCAGTTACCTGTGTGCCTTCATCTAAAGTAAAGGGTCGTAGACAAAAGCTTCTAAGATGCTTGTTTAAAGCAAACCAATTGATCCGATTAATGGCATAGGGTAGTTGGGGATGGGGACCGGACACTGATGGAGTTATTCAATTGATAATATTTGTCCCTATTCGCCATTCCTAATTAAACCCATTCTACCAGATTGAATAGTACCAGGAGGACAAAGAAAAGAAGAATTACCAAGTGGAAAAATTATCTCGCATTGAAAAAAGTACCAGGAAGAGAGTAAAACAGAGGATATTAGCCTTTAAAACCTTAGCTTACCACAGCAGCTGTAGATAGAGCCCTGGTAAGGAGCCCTGTTGAATGAGCACCAGCAAAAGAAGAGCCCTTTATTGCTACCGCTTTCCCCATGACTTGCCGTTACGGAACCCAGTTCTTACATCTCCGCAAACACGCCCTGCATTAGGAACAACGATACCGCTCGAGATAAATAATAAAGGAGACGAATCCCTCCCAGCATGCATGCAGTTCACGTTAGACATTTACCTTGAAGTCTCCTCTTGCATGACTCCCTCCCAGCATGCATGCAGTTCACGTGGCATCCACACGAGCACCTGGCATCCATCCACGAGCTCTCCTCTTGCATGCCTACCTCCCAGCATGCATGCAATTCACGTGGCATCCACACAAGCACCTGGCATCCATCCACGAGCACCTATGGGAGGTAAAGATACACTACAAGAGACAACCTACCTCTGGCATTCAATTTTTCCACCCATTTCTTTCATCGATAGTTTAGAGTGGTGGTTGCTCAATGCCCCCTCCTCACTCCCCAACCTGAGCAGCCCTCTGGAGTGACGGATACACAGCCCACCCTTTTGCCCTTCTCTCTGCGCGAGCAAGTCATTAGTGGAAGGTGATTTGCAGTTTTTATTAATTAAAAAATTATAATAAAACTAATGAATAAAAGCTATACCATAATAATAAATACCTGTATTTAAAAAACAGATAAACCAAGAAATAAAAAATTCCATACGTGTGTTTATGAGCAGTGAAAAGAAAGGCTGGACCAAAAATCAAGGAGTCAACGTACCTATATCAGTTACAGAATTCCAACTACCATCACGAGAAATGACAAAGGAGAATAGGTATACAGGTATTATTACAACCTTCGATTCTTAGATTGGAAATTGTTGAAATCCGTTCATAAAAGGAATTTAAATTGGATATTATGATTGTAGACATCTTCAATCAACTTTTAAGTGTCGCATTCCTTTGTAATATAATATGTAGTTTTTTATCCTTTCGGTAGCATAAAGGTCGAATAATTTGTTAATATAATCCATAATAAATTAAGTGATTATGGAGGGGTTTTCATTAAAAAGTATGTTAATATTTTATAATTAAAAATTATCAACTGGACTCTAACATACAATAGAATATTAATTATTTTAACGTGTTTCGGTTCATATTTTCAACTTCTTCTTAAAAGGATTTGATTGGGTTATTTTAAATTGTTTCGTAATTTTTTGTTAAATGTATTTCATTAGGTTATTTTTAAATTGTATTTTTATTGTGTCAAGACTTATTATGGCTACATTCCTAACTCTTATTCATTATCCCATTCCTAACTATTATCGGATGGCGATATATTGTCTTATTACATAATATATTTATATTTATATTGTTTTATTATATAATATATTACATAATATAAATGTAATATTTTTAATTACTGTTCACATTATTATATATATTATATGTAATATAATGTTTCAACATAGTAATACTTGTGTTGACATAAATTTTAATTAAATATTAATAAAAACTTATAAAGAATATGAAAATATAATAAATAAAATAATGCAAAAAATTTAATTTAAAAAAAATAAAACAATGTTAAATAGTAAAAGTGAAAAAAATTAAACTTATCTAATAAGAGAAAGACAATAGAAAAGGGTTTGCTATGGATTTGATCCCTCTCTAAACAACTTAGTATGGGGGAAATATTGTCACATTTGTAGTGTTTGCTAGAAAACGTTACCATGTTAATTTTTTTTACATTGTTTTACTCATTACTTTTTTCTATTCTTTAAAAGTTATTATTATATTTTTAATTAAAATGTATGTAGTGTCAATTATTAGTATATTGGAACATTAAGTTACATAGTATGTAATGTGATAACATCTGCTCTATAGTGGTTGACTAAAATAATAAATTTTAAATGAAAATATAGTTAAAAACAAGCCATGTCCTAGACATTGCCGCTAGCTTTAGGGGGCCAACTATGAGCAGCTCTCTATTGAAGGAGTTGTTTTTTTGCACTTGATGAATCATTTACATATAGTGATGAAATATAATATGCATTTTGCAACAAAGGAATCTGAAAGTAAACCAACAATTGTCCTTATAGACATAAAAAATACCTTGACTTTCATTTATTATAATTGTTTTACCAATATTCACCAAAGTTTTTCAAAATTTTGGTTTATTAAAATGATTTTTCTAAAAATTAAAAATTAGATTGACTATTTATTATTGAGATATTACAAAAAATTGATAAAATATAAAAATAATAAAAAAATGGAAAAATAAAGAAAGACATAAATTTACCAAGCAATTATTCATTTAATACATTTAATGAAATGATATATCCAAGATATAACATTTAATGAAATGGTATATATCCAAAAATCTAACATTAAATGTTCATAGAAAGGACTCTCATGTCCTTGGCTTGATTATAATCAAATTCGATTTCTAAAATATGTTGATACAAATTAATTAGCACACCCACTTAATTTGCGGTGTGGTTAGTGAATGTAGATAGTGCTTGTCAAATGCAAATATTGCTAGAGCATTAATCTACCTTAGTACCATGGTCATCTGCCTAGGAGACATTTTTATTTTCCTTGTGCTTATGTTGTATGGTCTAACTTAGGCTATATTGGTCAATATTGGACTAATAGGTGATTTTTGGCTCATTAATTAACATTTGAGGCGCTCCACTTTGATCATTTTGTCATCCAGGTGCCTGCATTAATTGCAAACCACTTCCTTCTTTGACTAGGGGCACTAGTGTGTGAATGTGGTTGTTTTGTGGTCTTCTTGGGCATTTATTGGCTCCTAGAGACTCTCCCACTCACCTATACACTCTCCCATGTGTTGATGTATTTGTAACTTCGAAATGTATTCATCTATGTATCTTATGTATTGTAAACCGATGTTTATTCCAGAATGTATCTATAATGTAATTAAGTCATGTTGTCATGCCTCGATGTTCCGATCGGGAGAATCAATATTGTAAACAAGTCATGTCAAGTCATAGTGGGTAACCCTCCTATTGTCTAAGGGTTAAAGTCCCCGCGGTTCCGGGACACTAGGGTTATTAGACTCTCCTAGTAGAGGTCGGCCCTGGTAGGGTTTTAGTCAAGTCTGGATTAGTATAAATAGAGAGTTGGAATCTCTATTTAACACACAACTCACACACACTCAAGTGTAGCGCATAGTTGAGGAAGAGAAAGACACTGGGGCTAGAGGAAAGGGCTTGCTGCTGTCGGGAGATTGTTTTACTGTTTTTGGGTTTCACTTTGGTGCTGATTCTATCTCAGAGGAAGTTGCGGGGTTTTCTCCATTTATGGTTTCCCCAAGGAAAAACACTGTGTTCATTGTCTCTTGTGTTTAATTATTGTGCTTATTGTTCTCTCAGTTAAAGATCCTAATGATATGCTGGCTTAATGTTGAAAAACTGACATGGAATCAGAGCTAACCTGAGAAGAAGACACTGTGCAGTAGCGGGGACTAGGGCTTCCTAGTTTGTGGATCTTCCTCCACATATTTTCAGCAAAAGTAAGGTGGATTGAATCTCCTCCTTAGGGCACATCTTTCTGTCGAAGCAGAATCCAATTCTGAGGTTTTTCAGTTTTGGACCTGTCACTACTGCCGAAAATTAGGGCTTTTCACAGAAGAGGGATTTTCAGTGAGCCCAGGCTTGGATTGATCTCCTCCCCAAAATCGAAGTTAGGGACAAATTTCAAGGCATTTGGGTAGACAGAACTCCAAAAAAGCAAAACCCTAATTTGCTCCTGAACCAGCTCTGTAGGATTTCAGCTCAAGTTTCAAGATCCGACATTCTAACCTGGTAAGATCTAAGATCTCTTGTATTTCCATTTGAGATTCTCATTTTAAAGATGTCTCATCATACCAAGATTGATGAAAAGCTTGAGGGAGCTGATAACTTCTGAGCCTGGAAGTATAGGATCTCCCTGGTCCTGGAAGAGAATGAATTAGACTCCTACATTCATGAGGAGGTTCCAGTTCCAGAGGGAGATGAGGCAAAAGCATTACATAAGAAGAAGATGGTTATGGCAAAGAGAATCATTGCTGATTCTATCAAGGATCACCTTATCCCATAGGTGTCCTGACTCCTCTCTCAAGACACCTAAAGCTATGTTTGCTGCCCTAACCAAACTGTTTGAAGGGAAGAACATCAATCGAAAGATGACTCTAAGGAACCAGTTGAAGAATGTCAAGATCCAGAATGAGGAGACCATCCAGTCATACTTTACAAGGGTCTCCCAGATCAAAGAACAATTAGAAGTTGTAGATGAAGAAGTGGAGAATGCAGAGATTGTGATAGCAACATTGAATGGCCTTCCTAGGTCATGGGATTCTTTCATCCAAGGAATTTGTGCTAGGAAGAGGTTGGTCAAGTTCAGCAGACCGTGGGAAGAATGTTCTCAAGAAGAAGCTCGGATAGCAGCTCGAGAAGAGAAGATGGGAAGTGAAGATCAAGCTCTCACAGTACACTCAAAGAAAGGAAGAAGGGAAAATCATTATCACAAAGGTAAGCATTCTCACCAGAAAGGTTCATCTAAACTCATATGTTATACATGTGATGAAATAGGGCACTTTGCTAGAGACTGTCCTATGAATAAGAATGGGTCCAAGAAGAAGAAGAACTCCAAAAGAAAACATCATGCTCACATTGCTGAGGATGATGATCCTCCAAAGAAGAGAGCAAAGCAAGAAAGTGAAGATTCTTCAAGTGAAGATGAATATGTTCTGATTTCCACTCTCACGGGCACTGTCACACATGGGAGCAAAGATTGGCTTATTGACAGTGGGGCTTCCAAGCACATGATAGGCTTCAAGGAATCCTTTGGGAATCTATCTGAACATAACTCACCCATAAGGTGAAGCTAGGAGATGACTACCAATATCCAATAAAAGGTAGTGGTGAATCCTCCTTCAAGCTAGATTCTGGAAAGTCTATCAAAATGAAGGATGTTCTATTTGTACCAGGATTAAAGAAGAATATTCTATCCATATCGGCACTAGATGCAAAAGGCACGAGAGTTGCATTCATAGATGGTCAAGTCATTATGTGGCCAAGAGGAAAGACTATTGACAATGCAATAGTGATTGGAGAACAAGAAGGAGGTTTATACAAACTAAAGGGCCACTCAAAACAAGCTATGGTCCATGACAAAGTAGAGCCAAATGAACTATGGCATAGAAGGCTTGCACATGTGCATTATAGAGCACTACCACTTGTAAGAAAAGCTATTGAAGGTCTTCGAGAAATACAAGCAAAACATGAAGGGGTCTGCAAAGGATGTGCGAAAGGGAAGAATACAAAGAAGACATTTCCAAGTAGCGAAAGCAAAGCAAAAGGAATCCTGGAAATCATCCACTCTGATGTATGCAGTCCAATGTCATCAAGTTCATTAAGTGGGTATGTATACTATGTTTCTTTTATTGATGACTTTTCTAGGAAGACATGGATTTACTTCATGAAGAACAAAGATGAAGTGTTCAGCAAGTTCAAGGAATTCAAAGCCCTGATCGAGAACCACATAGAAAAGAAGATCAAGACCTTTCGATCAGATAATGGTGGTGAATTCACATCAAATGAATTCAAAGAGCTATGCAAAGAATCAGGGATTAAGAGGGAGTTGTCCACTCCTTACAATCCACAACAGAATTAGATTACAGAGAGGAAGAATAGAACCATCATGGAAGCTGCAAGAGCCATGCTTCATGATCAAGATCTTCCTATGCATCTTTGGGCAGAAGCTGCCAGAACAACGGTGTATGTACAAAACCGTACTCCACACAGAGTACTCGAAAATAAGACTCCCGAAGAATTCTTCTTCGGCAAGAGACCAGAAGTCAGCCATCTCAGAATATTCGGCTGTCCAGTGTACATACACATTCCAAGAGAAAAGAGGACAAAAATAGATCCTTCAGGAAAGAAGGGTATATTTGTAGGATACTCTGAAAGCTCGAAGGCTTACAGAATATACTTCCCAGGATACGAGAAGATCGACATCAGCAGAGATGTAACATTTGATGAAGACACAGCTTACAACAAATCCATAAAGAGACCTACTGAAGAACCTGAAGAATCTGAAGCTCCCAGAATTCATGATACAACCATGAATGAAGAAATTCAAGAAGAAGATCGAGAATTTGAAGAACCACAAAGACCTGTAGATCCACCTCAGGAGAAGAATCCTCACAAGAGGAAACCTGCTTGGGTTCGAGAAATTATCCAAGGTGCAGAAAGATATGGTGCTCCAGAAGAAAATCACAGAGAAAGAAAGAGAACCAGATCTTGCTCCGGATATGTAGCTTTACTATGTGACTTTATCAAAGAAGAACCTTCCAGTTATGAAGAGGCGGCAAAGCGAAAAGAATGGAAGGATGTGATGATCGAAGAATATCAATCAATCATGAAGAATGATGTTTGGGATGTTGTCCCAAGACCAAAAGGGAAGTCAGTTGTAACTTCCAAGTGGATCTACAAGATCAAGCATGCTGCGGATGGTAGCATAGAGAAATATAAGGCAAGGTTTGTGGCTTGTGGCTTCTCACAGAAGGAAGGAATAAATTATGAAGAAACCTTTACTCCTGTAGCCAGATACACTTCCATCAAGTCAGTACTTGCTTTGGCTGCAGTGATGAAATGGAAGACACACCAGATGGATGTTAAGACTGCTTTCTTGAATGGTGTAGTAGAAGAGGAAGTATATGTGGAGCAGCCACTCGGTTTTGAGACACATGACAAGGAGTCTCATGTGTGCAGATTGAAGAAAGCCCTGTATGGTTTGAAACAGGCACCCAGGACCTAGTACGGCAGAATTGACAGCTTTCTATCTAGTATGGGCTTTACCAAGAGTAAAGCAGATTCCAACCTTTACTACAAGGTTGAAGATGGCAACCCAGTGATGCTTCTATTGTATGTAGATGATCTGTTTGTAACAGGTATGGATGGGTTGATTGTTGATACAAAGAGAAAGCTTGCTGTCGAGTTTGAAATGAAGGACTTGGGTATGATGCATTACTTTCTAAGCATGGAGGTGTGGCAGAGTACAGACGGAATCTTCCTTGGACAAGGGAAGTATGCAGTAGAGATCTTGAAGAGGTTCGGGATGATGGACTGCAAGGCTATGGCCACACCTATGGCATCGAACCTGAAGCTATTGAGTGATGCTTCATTAGAGTCGGTTGATGCTACGATGTATCATTAGTTGATTGGGTCATTGATGTACCTGACGAACATGAGACCAGATATTTGCTTTGCTGTGAACACCTTGAGCCAGTTCTTGATAGATCCGAGAAATGTTCACTTGATTGCTGCAAAGCATATTCTGAGGTACCTGAGGGGTACAATTGATTATGGGCTCAAGTACGATGCAAATCAGAAGATTAACCTAGAGGGTTATGTTGATTCAGATTGGGCAGGCAGTGCCATCGATAGGAAGAGCACTTCAGGGTGTTGCTTCAATATGGGATCAGGAGTGATCTCTTGGTTTAGCAGGAAGCAATCTTGTGTGGCACTAAGTATAGCTGAAGCAGAGTATGTTGCAGCTTGTTCAGCTAGTTGTGAGGAAGTATGGATACAGAAGCTACTGTCTGATTTATTTGATCTCCAGATGGATGCTACTTGTATACATTGTGACAACCAGAGTTGCGTGAAGTTGTCAGAGAATCTAGTGTTCCATGACAAGTCAAAGCATATCGAGATCAAGTATCACTATATCAGGGATATGGTGCAGCGGGGAGCAGTGAAGCTCCAATATGTTGCGACGGAGGAATAGATAGCTGATGTATTGATGAATCCATTGGCTAGGGTGAAGTTTGAGTACTTCAGGGAGAAGATTGGTGTTGTCCAGATCAAGATTTCCTCCAAGGGAAAGTGATAAGTCCCATAGCCATTCTGACATGGTGAGAGGATTGGTTCCTTCCATGGTTAGATGTAAGGGCTGAGCCATTCTGTCATGGTGAGAGGATTAGTTCCTTCCATGTCAGATATGAGTGTTGATTTCCATTATGGGAATGGAGGCACCTGGTCAGTTACCAGGAACACTCAGTCCAGGACTGAGAGAGCCATTCTGACGAGTAGGTCAGATGTAAGGGCTAAACCATTCTGTCATGGCTAAAGGATTAGGTTCCTCCCATGTCAGATGTGAGTGTTGGCCATTCTGTTGAGTAGGACAGATGTAAGGGCAACTGCCATTCTAGGAATGGAGGCACCTGGTCAGTTACCAGGTAGCTCAGTCTGGGACTGGGGGCCATTCTGACGAGGGTGTAGGATTTGGTTCCTACCAGGTCAGATGTGAGTGCACACCCTTTTGAACATGCATGTTGGATTGGTTCCTCGCATGTTTCAGATGTAAGTACAGGGCCCTTCTGGATGTGCATGTTGGATTGGTTCCTCGCATGTGCTAGATGTAAGTGCAGAGCCTTTCTAGACATACATGTTGGATTGGTTCCTTGTATGTGCTAGATTTAAGTGCAGAGCCTTTCTGGACATACATGTTGGATTGGTTCCTTGTATGTGCTAGATGTGAGTGTTGGGCCTTTCTGACAGGGTTGTGGGATTGGTTCCCACATGGTCAAATGTGAGTGCTGGGCGTGCCTTTCTGATATGATTATAGGTTAGTTCCTACATGATCAGATGTAAGTGCTGGGTGAAGACCTACCTAATGGCTAGGCCTACATCCAGCATGAAAAAGGGCTGGCTCTGTAGAACTTCCTATGATGAGAAGAATCATGAGATAGCACCAGTGAAGATTCAGTATTGATGATCCAGCAGAGATGATCCAGATCGAGGGAAGATCCAGATCCAGTGATGATGTCTAGAGATGATCCAGATCCGAAGATGAAGATGACTTGAAGACTAAGAAGACTTGAAGATGTAGATGATCCAGAGAAGAAGACCAGTGCTGAAAATTGTGTCGAAAGAATACCTTCCTAGTTAAGAGGGAGTGTTGATGTATTTGTAACTTCGGAATGTATTCATCTATGTATCTTATGTATTGTAACCCGATGTTTATTCCGGGATGTATCTATAATGTAATTAAGTCATGTTGTCATGCCCCGATGTTCCAATCGGGAGAATCAATAATGTAAACAAGTCATGTCAAGTCATAGTGGGTAACCCTTTGATTGTCTAAGGGTTAAAGTCCCTGCAGTTCCGGGGCACTAGGGTTATTAGACTCTCTTAGTAGAGGTCGGCCCTGGTAGGGTTTTAGTTAAGTCTGGATTAGTATAAATAGAGAGCTGGACTCTCTATTTAACACACAACTCACACACACTCAAGTGTAGCGCATAGTTGAGGAAGAGAAAGACACTGGGGCTAGAGGAAAGGGCTTGCTACTGTCGGGAGATTGTTTTATTGTTTTTGGGTTTCACTTTGGTGCTGATTCTATCTTAGAGGAAGTTGTGGGGTTTTCTCCATTTATGGTTTCCCCAAGGAAAAACATTGTTTTCATTGTCTCTTGTGTTTAATTACTGTGCTTGTTGTTCTCTTAGTTAAAGATCCTAATGATATGCTAGCTTAATGTTGAAAAACTAACACCATTCTTAGCCTTCCCTCATTTATGAACCAAGCATGCTCCAACCATGTCCACACTAGCATTCGTGACTGTTTGGTATGGTTTGGAATCCTATTGGTCAACCTAGGGGGGTTTAGGGGTCAAATCCTAACCTGACACTTGTATGCATTCACATGGCCTCCAAGGGCTCACAAATTTTCCTCAATGTATTATAAATATGTACCATACATATCTAAAATATGTATTCTAATATAATGATCATTTATTAGCACCATTCATATGTGTTATTTCGTTCTCTTTTGTTGTTCTCTTGCATATTTTGTCAAATTCTTTGATTGTGAATATTTCTCTAGCTCCTAGATCTCGCTAGTCGGAAAATATCAAAATTGCATAGTTTCCAATGTTATGTCACTTGTGTGTGGGGTGTGTGCAAGAAGTTGAGGGACCTTTTAGATGCAATGGTGGAGTGAAGTCAATCAATCTTAATCCAAAAAAAAGAAATCATCCCAAGCAATCCCGAACCTGCCAAGCCTAGTCCCAAGGCTGGAAATAGGCATGCCAACTAGGATAGTAAGACAAATCGCGCCTCCATTTTAGTGAACAAAATCGCGTGCAGGATTTCGTTCACTAAAACAGAGGCGCGATTTGGAAAGCCTGTTTTTTTTAAATTGGCCGAGGCCATCTTTTTCTCCTCACCGCGCGGCTATTGGACCAAGGAGGAGAAAATATTGACTGGGCAAATGCGATTTTGGGTGTGCCAAAGCCCCCCATATCCACCTTTGGATAAACCTCCCCTTTGTGAGGTATTTTTCTCATTTCTTTTCATGTTTTTTTCTCTTTCTTCATCAATTTATTTGCCCTAGATTGAAAAATTAAACCATGTTAAATTAAATTATGGCCAATTGAAACAAAAACCCAATTGAAT
>LPNX010004341.1:20619-22989 GCA_001517045.1 Pseudotsuga menziesii | reverse complement strand
GCCCCAAATTCAATTGTCTATGTTCATTCCTAAATTTCTCGTATAGTTCTATCTGTGTTATATCAAGAAGATTCTTAATATGTGGTTCACGGTCCTTTGAACCCCTTCTCAGTTTTAGTACATCCTTCTGATTTGAAGAAGGCCTTGTGTGATCATGCCAAAAACTCTGCAGTAGTCCCTTTACTGCATCAACTAGCTTCATGTCACGACGTGGCAATCGACCAATAAAGGCCCAAAAAATTGTCTGGGTGGTTGTGTCAAGATGTTTTCTTCTAATAGAATACCTACGGAGGGTTTTTACATTCAAATTAACTAGTTTAGATGTAGGCTTGAGAAAACGAAGGACCCTGGTGTTCTTATTTACAATTGCTTGTGACAACACACACCGAGCCACATTGCGGTCCTTTGACCGTGTGTTCTTACCAATTTTACCAAAGGCATCTAGTAAGCTTTTAACTATATGAGAACTTGGTTTAGAAGGCTTTATCATCTTTATCCCTAACTATTTCCTAACAATATTCATGCCCCTAGATTTTAACAATGATAAAAATAATCTACATTTATCTCCATCACATTTAGAAACAAAATATTTATTTAGTATCTGTTGAGTTTGATAAGCAATACTATGTTTAGATAGCGTACCTTCAATGGAATTGAGGAGTCCTTCATCAACTTGTATACGCTTCAGAGTTCTTCGACGTGTGTTTTCTAATGGAGGTAAGGGGTTTGGATTTCTATCATCTAGTGCATCAACAATACACTCTGGCGTTTTAGTAGCAACTTGTTGTCCTTCATTCTCTTCCTGGTAGTTGGATGGTGGAAGTCCAACATCCTCATCGATGGTCTGGATAATATTTTCTTCTTCAACAGTAGGCTCCATGTCCAACGCCTCTTCAATAGTAGGCTCCATGTACAACGCCTCTTCATGAGCTTCGTCTTGAGATGGTAACTTATCACTTTGACTTGATGTGGGATTTGAAACATCCCCTAATGAGCACCTACGTTTTGCTTCTTGAATAATTCCATGGGGTGCTTGTTCAACAACTATTGTGGAAATTGAAGGTCCCTATAGTGAATGCTTCCTTTTTTCTTGCGCTGGATTAATAGGATGAACCGCTGTATCCTCTATAATTGGATTTGGATTAGTTTCCAAAGAAAGCCTCAGATTCATCATGTCTATTCTTTTATTTTCTTTCTCTTTTTCGATGACTTCTTGAGGTCTATTCTTCCTTGCTGATTTTCTTCCTCGGTTACATACATTCCCCATCACCACAATGATCAATGTCAATACAGTTTGTTTTTGTTTCTCCTCAATTACAAGCTTTGAAACCTTTAACTTGCTTTATAACTATTGATCCTTCAAGGTGCTTCAATCTTCCTTCTCAATTGTTCACATTTCCCATCAAAACAATAATGAATGGGAAAATTTACCTTTGGTTCTCTTGAATAATAAGGAAATGAAAGTTAAATCATAAATTGTTCCTCAAGCTGATTTTCTTGTACAATTGTGTATATCCACCATCACCATGAAATGACATTGAAGCTTGATATCTTATCCTGTGTGCTCCTCAACCATGAAAGATATCCTCAATGTTGCATTTGCATAACAAAAAGAATGATGGAGAATGTGTAAATTGTGAGTATTTTCACAGGTGGGCTCGTGCTCTTGAAAAAAAACGCGCGGTAATCGGGTAAATTCATAAAAACAGAGTGAAGTTTCTCTCAGACAAAAACAATTCACTGTTTTTATAGTCCCAAAACGCGCACACGTTATATAGAGTAAAAACGCATACGCGATTTGTTTAAATATAACGCGCATGTGATATGGTTAAGCACAATTAATAGAGTGGGTGCATGGCTAGGGCAACGAATAAGATCATAACTTCCCAAATGTTTTCTATGGCTAGCAACAAAACAAATGTTTTTAGTGTTCCCTTCTTTTCATGCATATAAATGTTTCTCTCTATAGCCCCAATAATCCCTACGTATCCCTATCTCTTTCTAAATATACCTCCCTCATTCTCTCTGCATCCCTCCCTATATGTTCCTTTTTCTCCCTTACTCCATCCCTCCATACTGATGGTGATGAAGACGATGATGATTATCATGATGGTGATGATGATGATGATGATAATGATGATGACGATGGTGATGATGATGTTCATGATGTTGATGGTGATGATGATGATCATGTTGATGATGATGATGATGAAGGTGATGATGATGATGATGAGGAAGGTGATGTTGATGTTCATGATGTTGATGGTCATGATGATGTTGACGTTGATGATGACGATGGTGATGATGATGTTGACGTTGATGATGACAATGGTGATGAAGATGATGATGATGATGAAGATGGAGATGATG
>LPNX010004336.1:39924-68944 GCA_001517045.1 Pseudotsuga menziesii | reverse complement strand
ATTTTCTAACGAATGATGATACATTTAAATATTCAACCATTGATTAAGTTACACATGACGAAAATATGCTGGATTTTTCGGTAATAAATGATTTTTGTTCAGTTGCAAAAGCTTTTGAAAAGGTAAAACCAATCTCGAATTCAGTGCTAAGATTAGAAAAATTCTTTGATCTTCAAGATAATTTTAGACCTATTCCTAACTGTAAAACCAATAGCTCTCAAATGAAATATGAAAGCATAAATTTAGGAATAGAACTAAATCCTCAAACTATAAATCTAGGAATATATTGCACTCTCGTAGAAAAAACAGTATTCATAAAATTTTTTAAAGAATTTAAGGATGCCTTTGCATGGACATATGATGATTTGAAAACCTTCAATACATAATTCATGTAGCACATAATTCCAATTAAACAGGAGTCAAAGCCATTTCAACAAAAACTAAGGAAATATCACCCGTCATTAGAACCAACGATTAAGAAGGAACTAAATAAACTGTTAGCTGCCAGGATTATTTTTCCTATTCGGCATACTTAGTGGGTAGCCAATCTAGTTCCTGTTAGGAAGAACAATGGGGATATTATATTATGCATGGATTTTAGAAATCTTAATAAGTCTCCCCAAAAGGATAATTACCTAGTTCTTTCGATGGGACAAATTCTTCAAAAGGTTTATGATTCTGAGATGCTGTCACTTCTTGATGGTTTCTCAGGATATAACCAAATATTGGTTTCCCCATATGATCAATTAAAAACATCTTTTAGAACTCCATGGGGAGCATATGGCTACAAAAATATGCCCTTTGGGTTAATCAATGTTGGGGCAAATTTTCAAAGGGCAATGGATATTGCTTTTAGAGGCTTAATTAATCATTCAGTAGTTGTCTATTTAGATGACATTACTGTATATTCTAAATATCGACCTGATCATATTAATCATCTTAGAAAGGTATTTAAACAATGTAGAAAATTCAGAGTATCCTTAAATCCTAAGAAAACAATATTTGTTTTCTCAGAAGGTATTCTATTAGGTTGCGTGGTTTCAAAACATTGGATCATGATTAATCCCGAATGAACCCAAGCCATTTCAAAAATAGCTTACCCTTCTAGTAAGAAAGCAATGCAATCATTTCTTGGTAAAATAAATTTTGTTAGGAGATTCATCCCTAGTTTCTATGAAATCATCTGTCCTTCACGGAAAATTTTTAAGAAGGATGCTATTTTTAATTGGGGACAAACAGAAAAAGAGTCATTTCAGAAAATTTTAGAAGCCATTTCAGAAGCTCCTAGTCTTTTAAGCCCAAATTTTAACAAATATTTCATCTTGTATACTTTCAATTCTGACATATCATATGCAACATTTTTAACTCAACTAAATCAGAAAAATAATGAAGTGCCAATCTCCTTTATGAATTCAGATTTTAAAGGTGTTGAGCTTAATTACCATGAAGTTGATAAGCAATATTTTGCTGTTTTTAAAGTTGTCAAACACTTTCGTCCATATTTATTGAAATATAAAACAAAAGTGATAGTTCCTTATCCTTCAATCAGAAATTTTTTAGTACAAAAAGATTTAGGTGAAAAAAGGGCACCATGGATGACAACCCTTCAAAAAATATGACTTGGAAATTAAACCTTCAATGATAGTCAAATGTCAAGGATTATGTAAATTAGCTGCTGAAGCTGCTCATCTACCTAATAATAATGTTGAAGCTGTCATTGATGAAGTTTTACTTACAAGGGAAATCTATTTCTAACCTCCACCACAGGATTCCTGGTATGCAGACATAAGAGTATTTTTGGAAACAGGAACTGCTCCTGATTACTTGGAACCTAGGAAAAGGAGAGCACTTAGATTGAAATCTTCCCCTTATTTATTAATTGATAACATCCTTTTTAGGATAAATTCAGAGGGAGTGTTGCTTCGATGCCTAGACAAAAATGAAACAGAAGTGATTTTGAAGGAGTTACATTTTGGACCAGAAAGGGGTCATTTTGGTGCAAAAACTACTGCGCATAAGATTCTTAGAGTTGGCTATTATTGGCCTACCTTATTTCGTGATTCCTATGCTTTTGTTAGAAAATGTTAGTAATGTCAACTTGTTGTAGGAAGAGTTAACAAACCTACTTTGCCTTTACAACCTGTTTCAGTAGAAGGAACTTTTCAGCAATGGGGTATTGATATAGTAGGACCAATAAACCCTCCCTCTTCTGTGCAACACAAGCATATAATAACTACAACTGATTATTTTACTCGTTGGGCAGAAGCTGCTCCATTAAGGGTTGTAAACACCAATCAAGTTATATTATTTTTAGAATCCTTTATCATAACGAGATTTGGTGTTCCGGATTCCCTTGTCTTTGATAATTATTCATATTTTTCATCAGTTGAATTAACTCAATTTGCCTTAGATAAGAGAATAAGAGTTATGTATTCAGCTAATTATCATCTGCATGGAAATGGTTTAGCTGAATCAATGAACAAAAATTTATTGAAAATTCTGAAAAGAACTATTTCAGCTCACCATTGTGATTGGCATACATAATTATTTAATGTTGTTTGGGCAGACAGGGTAACTCCTAAAGTTGCAATAGGTAAATCACCCTTCTTCTTGGTTTATGGAACTAAATCTATTTTACCACCGAATTTATTTATACCTTCATTACAATTAGCTCAGTTTTTTCAAGATGAAGATTGTCCAGCAATGGAAAAAAGGATCAATACTTTGTTAAAACTTGAGGAAGAAAGAGAGAAGTCAAAACAACATTTTACAAAACATCAACAAATTGTGCAGTCTTGGTTTGATCAATCCTCAAGTTCCAATCGAGAATTTCAAGTGGGAGACTTGGTTTTAAAATGGGATAAAGTTCATGAGGAAAAACGAGATCATACTAAGTTTCAAAAACTTTGGTTAGGTCCCTTTGTTATAGCTAAAAGTATAGGTCCAAGTACCTTTCGTTTGCAAATACTAGAAGGTCAGTTTGAAACATTCCGAGTAAATGGATTGATCTTGAAAAAATATTTATGTTGATGTTTTAGATTCTAAAAATGTATATAATTATATATATTGTTTGTTGTTTATAAATAATTTTATATTTCTGTATAAAATTGTCCATATTTTGTAGAAATGAAGGATGATGATAAATTCATAATGTTTATATAACTTTCAAACATCATTCTACTATTTCAGCCAGTCTTGATCTTCTTCTCAAATATTAATAGATCATTTGTATTGAAGACTATCATATTTCTGTATATATATAATTAGTCATTAATGTACAATTGTCAACTAAGAGATAAGTGAAAATAAATAAATCTTCTATTTTAAAAGCCAATTTGATCATTAGTTTAAAATTATGATAATCAGACTAAAATATTCAAAATTGATTTAGAATGATCAAAGTTTCTTAAGTCTATTAAGAACCGATCATTATTTATAAATATTTGTAAGTATTACTCAGATTATTCCTCACTCTTTTATTTTTCTCATAAAAGTTGGGATAACTCATTAATGTCTTGTTCAAAACTTGTACTTTGAAAAATTCTTATGGATCTCTACTATCAGTTACCATTAAAGTTATTTACAATTTGAAAACTTTTTAGAATCTGTTCCAGTCAATAAAATGCTGAAATGAGAGATGGAAGGTCTTAGTAATAAGGCGATCTGATCAGGATCATGAAATATCACTAGCATGACATTATTAGGAAACTAATAATGGATCTTGGTTGCAAGGTCAAGAGGTAGGGGGTCTCATCACGAGCCAATTGATTCATTCTCTGGTGATACTAGTGATTGACATTAGAATTTGGTTAGCATGCTAGGTAATGATCTCTCATTTTATGAAATTAAAATTTCCAATTTAATAAAGAAAACATAATTTTGATTGAATAATAGGAGGTCTCATCATGAGCCGGCCTAATCATGATCATTTGTGCTGTCTAGGATAACTTCATTTCTGATCACCAGGGTGATGGCTTTTGGTTAAATAATCAAGAGACAAGAGGTCTCATCACGATCCATCTTGCTTATTCTAGATAGTTCTCGTGAATGATACTATCACATTGGGATATCATACCTAGATAGTAGTCTTCAGTCAGAATTATTGTTTAAAGAAAAGGAAAATAAACAAAAAGAAAATTATTATGCTTATGGAACAGATTCTGGAAATTTTTTGGAGAAGTAAATTTCTATATCCTATATTTATGGTGCGGATTATTTTTACTATGAAGTACTTTGTTTCAATCAGGATATTTTTGAGTTTATCTTTAATAAGATCTTTATTTTAAAGGATGGGGTATCTCTGAATTGTACTTATGAATATAAATTAGAATAATGGTTTTTATTTAGACAGAGAATTTTTTATTGTTTTTAATAGATTTTAATATTTTGTTTATATTATCATTTGAAAGTTGTATGAGCAGATATAACTGGTTTGCCCAGGTCATCGCCATTTGTTGGCAGTCAGCAGCAATCCCTTCATTTTTCCTGTTGCGATGAAAAATGATCAGTTCTCTTCTAGGATTATTTTTTTTTTAAAATATAAAAGAGTGCCTTCAGATTCTTCTATTCTGAAGGTACTCTCAATTATAGAAGAGTTAAGAGTCGTATTAGAAATTTATGAAAATACTTTCATAAATTTGAAAAATTAGTAGCTGTCAATCTTGTAAACTTTATATATGATCAATTTTATCATTAATTTATTCGATTATATATATTGATTTAGGAGACTTAAGGTATAGTATGCTAATTGGTTTTTAGAATTAAAACGAAGATACATTTTGAACTTGTTTAAAATTTGGTTTTGATAATATATTTATCATCATAAGTTTTTGTAATCCTTATAACTCAGGGTGATTTATTAATTGAAATCTTTTTATTAACCCTAAGGTTTGGGTTTACATATAACTTAATCTTTTAATATCATATCATTGCTTTGTAAAAATTGTACATATGTATCACGAAATAGCTAGAGTTCAATCGTATGTATATTATTTCGAAATTTTCATTGTCACATAAACATAATCATAATAGTTTTATAAGCTTTCTATCCTATCACATATTGTAGTGGGTCACGAGTGATTGGGATTTCATCAAGTATTAAAACTATATTTTGAAATAATTATATGCATGTATATGGTTTGGTTGTGAATGGTGATTGCTACTTAGTTGTAATTTCAGAAACCCTTGGGAACATTATGGATTATTATGAAAACTCCACATCATCCTGTTTATGAACACGATTTCCTTCCACATGTAATTTTGGGTTATTATCGATTGATAGTTATGACTAAGGTACATGATACAAATGGCTAAATTGATAACATCTGTTTACAAGGATCACTGCATGAAGATTGAATTCGTATTGGCATGTGGATTTGGTTTAATTGTTAACACATATCAATTTAACTGGCAGCTGTGGGTTTAACGATGAAATTGTACCGGTGGAATTCAATTCCATAAATGACTGATAGCCATTCCTATTCATGATGTTGTACGAGGCCATCATTCCAGACTGGGTGTTATTAATGTTTCGATTTATAATCCCTGAATTGAATGATTTTTTATATGAAGGTTTAGTTAGAGTTTGAAATTTTAACATACTATTTTCTGAAGAATTCGGTTAGTCATGGCTATTCTATCCATTTATCATAGCGTAAAACATTCTCTTCTATTCTCATCATTTCCAAAGTTGGTTAACATGGCTGAAATTGGTGTTCCCATTTCAGTCACGTATGAATCAATTGAGGATTTGAAATTTCACGTAATGCCTTTTACTTGGGTGCCTATTCCTTTGATTTTCATGACTTCATTTGTTTCAACCCAAAACTAGAGTTTTAGTAAGGAAACAATGGCTCCTCTCAGCCGATTTGAAATTTCATGGCCTAAGCTGGTTGAAGCCGATGAGAAGGTCACTCTACTGTTCGAAAAGATTGGATGGGGTCCGTTTTTTAGATGTTTTAGTGGCCATAACGCAGAGGTTACCAAACAATTTGCTATGAGTTTGAGGGAAAATTTACCTCATATTGGGGATTTTAAATTTGTAATTAATGAGGATAATATTGAAAACCCTACAAATCTTCCTCAAACCAAAGAACATTGGTTTAAAGGAGGAAACGTCGATAAGAAGAGACATCGGTCATTATTATTACCCTTAGCCGCCAATGCAAAATTGAATATTGGAGTTTTAGTTAAGTTCTTAAAACCAGAATGGAAAGCATTTTATTAAATCCTAGTCAGTTATGTCTCTTGTGAAAGCCGTCTTTCTCATATTCATTATTATCATCTGTGATTACTGTTAGCATTGAAGGGATGTAAGCTCAATATTCCTTTTTACTTACTACAAAGCTTGAAGAAAATGGCACTTTAAGTACAAAGTACCATAGGAAACCCTGATAGAAGTTTGTTCCACCACGGTCTGATTAAAATTATAATCCAACATCAGTTGTCTCTTAGCTGTAAATCTTGGGATGAGTTCTTTCTTGAGAACAAACTAGGGTCAACACAGTATTGGCCAAACCCTCCTCCTAAAAATCGTAGGAAATGTAAAGCTCCAGTAAAATATGAAATGGATGATATTCATAAGGATGGGTTAGGGGATAGTAAACTACAAGAAGCAAGTTCACCTATAGATATTCGTATTGGTAATGATGGAATCATGAAGTTCGATCCCTATTATGCTGAAACAAATATGGATCAATCCCTATCTGACAAACGTTTCAATACTGCTGCAAAGGTGGATGATAAATTGACAATTGATGAAAATGTTGATGTTGTTAATCATGAAATACCCTCTAATTTGTGTACTTCTAAAAAACTTTGTGATGAATCCATGTGAAAAATAGAATAGTTAGCACAGGTTTGTTGTGACAGAGGAATTTTTGAGCCAAAACGTTTTGTGATCGTTCGTACACAAAGAGTCATTAGAAGAATGAATACGATAAGTACAAGCTCTGTTCCTACAACCACTCAACATAATGCTCATCCATTTATTGTCCAACTTGAGGATGATGTTTCATATTTGGTTCCCAAAACCATGTATATGAGTGAACCTATTCCCATAGAGAAGAATCATGAAAAATCATTGGCCAAAAGAATTACTGAGCCGAGTAAATTTGAAGCAGCACCATCATGTATGGATGCTTGTGATTCTGGCCCTAAGCCATCGTTTATAAGCAATCCATCACCAGATCAAGATCTGAATAACCTTGATTCTTCTTAGTTAGATGATTCATGTCATGACCAGAAAGAGGAATCCCTCCAACAGGTACTTGACAAAGTATATGAAACCAAAATTACAGAATTGAAAAACGAAATCAAAGAATATCAAGCAAACACAGCCCTAAAAGATGAAGAAAATAAAACATTCAGGGAAGAATTACTAAATTGGGTTAATACATGGAAGGACATGAACTTGAAGAAGAATCGATACAAGGAAGCCAAGAAATCAATGATAAATACAAACCAGCACTTGCTTGAGCTAGTAGATCAACAGAAGCTGATAATCATCAGGCTCAAAGCTAAACTTTTTGAATCCAGAAGAGTAGTCAATTTCCAAAATAGAACCTGATGTTGTGTCTATTTTGGTTATATGGTTTATCTCTCGTTTTGACAGGTAATAAAAATTTTAATGAGCATACCTACAAAATCGTAGATTTTGTAGGCATGCATATAATTTGTTTGTTTTATTGTTATTTCTCTTAACATGGTTTTAATAATATTTTTATTTTTGTTTGTACAGGTGTACATGGTATCCCTATCCTCAGCAAACATAGGATGTTTCTGTTCATATTTGACATACGTTGATGCTTCTGAAAGGATTGGAGGTTCAAGATGGCCATGAATATGTCAATCCCTATGAATCAGGAGATAATACAGGCTAGTCGTTTTATTGACAGTTTTATCCCATAATATAAATTACTATTGTAATCATGATAGCATTTATTAGAAACCAAAATGAAAGAATAGTAATGGTTAGATAAACTAGTGATTTCGATGTAAAAAAGGATGGAGTATGAGAAGAAAAACATCATTGAAATATCATTTCAGTACTAATTTTATCTCTTTACTGGGGTTTTATGTTCGGAGTAGGAGTGTGACTGAATGTTCTTAGACTGGTATCACTGTTTGGTACTATTTTTGAATACTTTATATATATTTCAATATATCATCTTCTAGTTATACTATTGGTACAGTTATAATTGTTTATGATTGTATTCATTATCTAATATTATACTCTGTCAACACAATATTGCTATTTGAATGAGTATGCTATTATATTGAATTAATCAGTATTTTTATTGAAAACTTGAAACTTAGTAATATACATATTTATATTTGTTTTGATTTAATTTGTATTATTACAATGTTTTCATCATGAACATTATCTTTTATTCAGATATTTAGTGTTGGTTATTAATTGTTAATTAATAAAACATTCCAGAAAAGTTTAAAGTAGTTGTCTATTTTAAATTTTCTATTATGGTGAATATATAGCAGAATGATTTAGTGTGAATGATTTAAATATTTTCATTTAAATCTTAACGATTTATCTTTCTATTTACTTGAAATATTAATTGATAATTAGCATAGTATATAAATTACTCTCAGCTGGGATAGAATAGTTTAGTTAGTGTTATTTTAGTGTAGTTTATATTTAACAGTTGTTAAATAAAATTAGGTTAATTTCACAATATTTATAATAGTCTTTTGAATTTGAATATTCGAAACAAAATCCTCAAAAAATAGAAGCCTTTCATTAAGAAATCAATTTTAGGATAACTTAGGTTTTTAGAAAACTAATTTTAGGGTTTATTTAGATAAAAATAAGATGAGGATAAATTTTTACTGAATTTTAGTTTCTTCTTAAGAGAAAAAATCAGTTGGTAGAAGGACCATAACCTGCGAGATTTTTCCATCCCAAACACACTCGAAGATGCTTTAAGCTACTTGTGTGGGCTTAATATCCTTAGTTGGCCTAGGTTAGAAAATCGGGCCAACATGCCCCAAGTTGTTTTAACCCCAGTGCAACCTATCGCGGTCGGGTCTCACCCTCCTTCTGGTTTTCACAAGCCAACCATCGCACTGCACCCACACCACCCCAACCCAAAAAGAGCCAAAGGAAAGAATACCAAAGCAACTACAGAACCACGACAAGTACCACCTTGTGTCATCTGTGAACAATAGGGCCATCCAACTCAGAATTGCCTTAAAATTCCAGTGATCCGTGCGCATATGGATGCCATGGATACGAATGAAAAAATCCCCATGGTTGAACTCCCAACCATGCTAGTAGTCAAGAACAAGGCATTGAGGACAAACCATGATTGTTCCCTTTGCGGCTTGTATGGACATTACTCCCACCATTGCCAAGACCTGCTCGAATTTCGAATGGCTCTTGCTGACCTCCATCACCATTCCCTTGAGTCTGAGATCACCTTGATCAAAGAAGTGCACATTCCCCTCCTTCTTCAAAAACCATTCCCATTTACATGATGTCCAATTCTACATACCCTCTTGTCTCCACCATCACCGACGGTCCATTATACCTGTCTCTTTCGTTGTTTCTATAGCTGCAACCCTAGCCACAACCACAACCTCAGTTGCAACCTCAACCTCAGTTACTAGGGAAACAGTGGGTTCCATTCCCACTCAACATGATCCTTTTCCTTTTTCTTTTCCTTTTTCTTTTCCTACCGTTCAGGATCGTGAGCAAGTATGTCTTAGTAACCCGTAATCTACAGGATTTTACACTGGAAGATCCTGTGTGGTACCTTGAACCACCTACCCTAACTCTAAGGCCCCAGAATGTGTTGACCCATGTCCATCCAATTGAGATGATCTTGCACCTACCTCCAGATCCATCAAAGAATCCTCCCGTTTCCAGGCCTTCCCCTCTTCCTCCAATAGAGACTGGGGGAAATGCCACAAAAACCACAACCAATACCATTTACATTATCACTAGCACCAGTTTCCCTTCCATCTCATCGGCTATGGAAGATACACCTCATCTACCCCGACACCACTTGCATGATGACGGGGAGATCTGTAAGACCACCTTCGGTTTTACCCCATTCCCTTTAAACCATAGTGTGGAATCGGTTCTTCCCATAAAAGACAAGATTTTGTCATCCTGCCTTGCCAATGACCTTTGTCTTGGCAAGGGGGCATACCTCTTCATTGAATTAGACAGTTGACTCTTGAAGAAGCCATGCCATGGGCTCCACCTCAAGAGAGTCTGTGCCTGATATAACCACTATGATTCCCTTATAGCGTAGTTTTTTTTCCCTTCTTGTTTTTCAACCTTTTTTAGCACAAGTCAGGGGCAGCACCATCAGCTACTAATACAAAGTCACCCAGAACTAGTTCGAGACACCTCTCACACCTCCAGTATAAAATTTCCATCTCCTAATGAGACCATCGTCTCGTGTTTAACAGACCAATTTCAGGACCACTTCCCATAAGTCACCTCGATTTACGAAGCCATGAGATGATGATGCAAGTGTCTACAGACCTGTACCTATATCATACTTCTTGACCGCTACTCATGCATGTTTTTAGGCTGCCACCAGTTAAGGACTGTAATTTTAGCTTTTATTTTTCATTTTTAACACATAGTTGTCTTTTCCATTCACTGCACCTTACGCGGACCTCTGGACCACTGTCTATAAAACAATTTATTTTTCTTACACATATTTGGCATATAAATGCCTCTGGACTAGTACTCATATTGGATATGGTCAATTTCATCCACCACACACACACATGCTCTCCTGACCTATGTTCGAGAGCCACCTCAGTTTGTGTGCCTTTGCTACACCGACTTACATGCCTCTACCATGATCTATCCCACACATGTATTAGTATGTTTGAGAGCCTTCTACTCCATCCATACTATGTGGATGACCTTTGGACCTCTATCCACCATCCCGACATGGGGCACCACATGTGCCACCATCGGTTGACCACATTGGAGTTTCATTTAAGCTCCTTTCTAACTTTTTAAAAAAATGAAAATCTTGTCGAGCGCAGCTACTTCCTTTCCCGGTCGCTAAAGTATAGGAAAGGGAATCTACATCATCTTGTTTACCTCCTTTTGTGGACCATGTAGACCATCAATTGAAAAGGACCTCCTTGGCACACTCAAGAAAATATCGTTGCCCTCTGTATACGTTTATGCTTTCTCGAGCAGAGGGGCCGCACTTTATGAAAAAGCTCAGCACCAGTTGTCGTTAAGCTCTTTTCCAGCTGCCTCAACAAGAAAAGATTGCTGATAAAACTTGGTTTCATTCATGCTCGTAAAAGTATTTGAATGACCATCCAACTAGTATAGGTTTAACCTTTTCCGGCTTGATTGGACTACAAAGGGTAAAGAAGTCTCTCATCCCCTCCAGGATGGGTGAGCTCTCCTATGTATACTTTTATTCTTTTTTGGGCACAAGAGACTACCAATGAAAAGGATCCCCCATTGGAGTCTTCTTTGTGCTTTTAGACTCTCTAAAATTGAAGGCACCATCAAGCATTTACATTCTCAGGCTCGCTAAAAATCCACGAGATTGTACCACAACTGTGTCCCTAGACACCACCCCATAGAAAATAGTTTTGCAGCATCCCCACATTGGGTCACATTTGTTAAGAGTACTCTGCAATGTGTCTTCCTTGGATCCCATCAGTATCAAAAGTGTCCACCTCCGCCAATGATTTCCCATATGCAGCGACATTCAAGGTATTACAGCTATGATCCCATTCCCTTCAGTCAGTTTCATTTGCTTCTTGGTTCACCCTACTGTTATACTCTAAACAAAGGAAGTTTGAGTCTCCCACTCCCCCCTGCCCCTATTCAGTTCTTTCCCTTCCCTCCCCTCCCCCCTCAAATTCAGTGATTCATTCCACAGATTGCTTCACACCTTTTGGTTTTCTCCCTCATGCCCCTAGTCAAGGAAACATCATTGCCTTGGCTAGGGGCAGGTCTCCCTCTGTCGACGCCAACACACATATTCCAGAGGATAGACCTAGAGGTCTCTATACCTTGGTTTCATTTACATGATTAATGAGTTCCTTGGACCACTTGAGAGGAGTCCTTAGTACCTCTCGGGATGGATGCCATTCTCATGTGCTCAACTACAACTCCATCATCGTACTGTTGAGATTCGTGTAGGGTTTTTTCCACACAGTACTTGGTCGAAGACCCCGGATGTCACCCAAATGTAGCACATTGGTGAGTCCACTCGACGTACCTAAACAGGTTATGTCCCTTGTGATTTTCGGTTTGCATTGGAGACAGTGATTTGAAGCCCCAGCAATGCTTCATTACACCTTTATGATTGATACAACATATTTGTACCATAGAGACTCTGACTCTCAATCAGTGACTCTACACAGCTATGTTCCAGATCCAACAGACCGTCAGTCATGAAGATATAGAATTCCATGAGAATTCCATGGGTCCAATATACCAAATCAGTATTGTATTCGACCTCACATAGAGGCAACAAACATTGTAACATTAGTTGTATATGATCAGCTCTTGTATTTTAGAGCATATATCAAATGATTCTTTTGACATTGTCACGAGCATGGGAATTATTGCCTCGTCCATATACATGTCACACATTTATTGTATCTCACCCATTGATGGAAACCAAATTAATACAAAAACCAAAATCCACCATGCCCCAGCCCCGGAAGAACTACCTCTACACAATAAAACCTATGATGTCCTACAACCATATGTTGAGCTCCTTCCCTCACACATCAAGGGGCAATATTTTAACCCAAAAATCCCCCACGTAGCTCTCTATGTCCTACACCACCCAAGGACACCATCTCACAACCCCCATATCACTCCATCAGACCTTCCATTAGACCCCCACACCTCCAAAAGAACCCAAGGATGAAGGAAAGGGCTAAAAACCCCAAAAAAGATCCCAAAATAGCACCCTAGGAGCTAAAGCTCTAAAAAAGGGGATAAAATCGTAAAAGGGGCTAAATTTAGGGCAGAAGGGGCTAAATCCCTGACCAAGGGCTTAAAACTTTAAAACCCCATGGAAAAGCTATAAAAAGAGGGTGGGAGTCACTCTCAAAACACTTCTCCCATTGCCAATTGTTACACTACCCATGGATGCTTTCAGACCTTTGCCTCTCAAACCACCCACACTCCCTCTCCTCCATCTCCATTTCCATTGAGCCATTGCTCCCCAACCAAGAGAGGTGCTCCCATCAGCTAGGGCATGGTGGCCCATTTCCACCCAAGAGAAGGTATACCCAATGGTTTATTTTTGTTTCTTAGTTTAATGTTATTTACTTTATAACTTTGTTTCCTAGTTATAGGTTTTGTTATTGACATTTTTTTGCAGGTTTCTCCATTGTAGCTTAGATTTATTTGCAGGTTTTAAGGAGGTGGAACCCTAACCCATTTTCTACAAAGGGGTTCACCAATGCTTCAACTTCTTCTTTCTATTCTAGCTTATGGTTTAGCTTAGCTTTAGTTTTTGGTTCATAGTTCTTAGATTAGTTTACTGTTTTGCTTCTATTATTTCTGTTTCATTTTTCTGCATTTTCACCATTAGCAGGAACCTACCCTTGTGTGTCAGCTGAAATATTTCACCTCCTATGGACAACATGGTGTTCCACTGGTCTGAATGGTTCAGATTCTAAACAATTAGAGGACATAGGTTTAAGACTCTCCCTAGACGTTGTAGATATCTGGAATCCTAGGCTTTGACAGTCCACCTGTGTACCTACAAAAAATCTCAACATGAAACGAATCAAAGCAACTAGAATATGATCTACTAATCTATGCTAGTGACTAAGGAATCTAGCAACATATATATGCGAAATCACAACAACAACAACAACATATGTGGGACAGAAATCAACTTGCATTAGAAATATGAAGAAGTTTACAACCAAGCCTTAGTGTTGACATGCATCTCCATGAAACCAGCTCTTCATCCCAAAAATCTCCGACTCTAGCTCTCTATGCTCTCTCCAAATGATCTTGGGCCAAGAATCAATCCAACATCATAACAATACATTCAATGTTAGCCCCCTCAACCATGGCCATAAGCTTGTATTTATAAGGCTATATGGATAGGATAGGTTGAGAGATTTGTGGGTGAGGTGGCCTCCAAGATCCTAGGATGGGGGATCTCGAGCTCAACTGAACCAATACAGTAGGGATAAGGGATATCTCAAGGCTTATCATCTACAAGCCTCGAGAAGCTTCTCTTTTTCCCTTTTTACCTAGCGTACCACGTTTTTCCTTCAGTGACAGAGCGGTTCTGGTAATAACCACTTATGGACTAAGGGCTATAAGTGGTGGCACTGCTTATGGGTAATAGAGTATGGGAGGTGTGAACAAGGGTACCTCTCCTGGATAAAGGGCCATGCACAGTGCTGGGAATTTTCATGGAAGATTGATGAAAAACCATTTAGTTTCCACTCCAGAACCTAGGATTCAGTGCAAATAGGTATGTCAAATGTCTTATCACATGATGGTGACAGTATTTTTGTATAACAAGATGCCCCTCAAAGCATGAGTCTTAGAGTGATACGATAAACGAGAGATTTGGGAACAAGTCATCTCTAGGAGATGAAAATGTTAGCTCGATCAGAGTATGCAGTCAAGTAGGCATCTGTAGTACATCAATATGTTGACTCATAGACACAAGTAACCAAACTCATAGCTGCAGACCAATACAAGGTAGATCCACGAGTGGAATAAACAAGCATGGCTACTACAATGCAGTGTAGATCCATGTTATAGAGGACTCAAACTTGGACATAGCTACCAGATATACAATGTAGATCTATGTCATATAGATGTAAATTTGAGCATAGCCGCGAACATACAAATGTGGATCCATCCTAGATATACAAAACTCCATCGCAACCTAGGGAAAAAGCAATGAGCGCTTTTAAACAATTACCTAAGGTCTTCGTCTCGTCTTCCAAAAAGTACGATTCTATCCATGTGATTACAATGATCTGAAGTCAAACATGGTAGAAACCACTTGATTACTGGCCAATGATGTGAATCGTTAATAAGTTTGAGGGAGATCGCCATTAATGTCAATGATTCCTAATGTACTCTAGTACAATCTACTAAGTTCGAATAGATTTCCTAATGTCGAACACCCAGTCGATTCTATCGATCAAAGGTGAATGATGCGAACCTATGTCGAGAGCGAGAGAATCTGTCATTAAGGCATACAGATCTCAAGGTACTAAATATTGTTTCTAAGACTTTTTCTTGGATGATGAGCTGATGTCGATGGGAATAGTCTCATCGAATGAGGGCCATGATGAGTCCCACATCGATGACACAAAACTCAGAACATAGTTCTAGAATGATGTGAATGTAGTAACCATATGACTGACTCAAAGATACTGACACAAAGACTGTGTATACTACAAAGGTAGAACTTCTTCAAATACCCTTTGAACATTGGGCGGCATGAAAAAATGACTTGGTAGCATGACTAGACCAGATAGACACACAATAGGATAGTGGACAATGCATTCTTTTGAAAGACTCAAAGGATTGGCATGTCTCATGAAAGTGGATCATCATGGAGATCAGTTGAATACCCAATTGACTGACATGATTTTGTAGACAAGTGCCATGTTCAAAGGTAATGAAAAACAACTACCATTATTTGCAAAATGATTCCCTTTCCATTTCCTCCATCATGATTGATGAGTGCCTCTTTTCGGTTTTACGAGTTCAAAGAGGGTAACAAACACTCGATATAGCTTGTCAGAAGACAAGTCTAGTCTCATATGTTTTACGAACCTGAGAGAGGAGGGGTTCGTTCCCAAAATGAGTCTCTCAATGTTTATTTTAACTAATCTACTAAAAGAAAACTCATTATTGTTCATGTTTAGAGAGTTTGAACGAATACGAAAGAAGACTCCATGGGGGTCCTTTTTCGTATGATTTAGTCTCTAAAGCCAGAAAAAGTATAAAATCATACCTTAGAGAACTCTTCTAGTCATGATTGGCTAGAGTGATCCTTTTTTGTAAATAGTCCTATCCGAACAGAAAAAGAGACAACCTACCATCAAATGGACAACTCTTCAAATACTTTAACGAGCGTGATGAAGACAAGATCGCTTGATGATCTTTTCATATTTAGGGAGCCTAGAAAGAGTTTAAAGAGAACTACATTAACCTTTTTCATGTTTGAATCCAGAGCATGAAAAAAGTAATAAACTAAGCTCAAACCAAATTTCATGTTTTAACCAGAGCACGAAAAATGAAAAGTAAGCTCAACACCATCTTACTGTTTTTAATGAGCTCAAAGATTAGTTGAAAGAATGCTCAAAGATTGGTTTCATTTTTATGCAAGTTCGAAACCAATGGGTAAACTATGCTTGAAAAATCCCATTAATATGGTATACAGAGGTTGGAATATTCCCCCCAGCAAGATTGCTAACGAAGATTACCCCTAGCATGGTTGATAGCAGCTCGGCATGCCCCCAAGCTTCGTTTCATTAGATGATTCTTCTTCCATACCCAAACTAAAAACTTGGTTACTAATGTGAAAATTTTCACCAGGCGGGTATGAAGAACGAGAATCAGGTAGGTGAAAAGAAGGTTCAAGTTCTAACACTAAAGGGAAGACTCAAATCAAGGGAAGGGGATCTATTTCATTTTTACACAAGCTTGAAATAGAAGGTAACTATGCTTGGAACATGATTTCATTTTTATGCAAGCTTGAAACCAAAAGCGTAAACTATGCTTAAGGAGTGGTTTTATTTTTTAATGATCTTGAAACCACAGGGTAAACTATGCTCTAAACATGGTTTCATTTTTATGCAAGCTTGAAATCGAAAGTGTAAACTATGCTTAAGGAGTGGTTTTATTTTTTAACAAGCTTGAAACCACAGGGTAAACTATGCTCTAGGAAACCTACTTCATTTTTTAACGAGCTTGAAATAGACAATGAACTATGCTCAGAAATGATTTCATTTTTATGGAAGATTGAAACCAAAAGGTAAACTATGCTTAAGGAGAATTGACATGATGGTCAGAACCTGACATGATGGTCAAAACATGGTTTCATTTTTACGAAAGCTTGAAACCAAAAGTAAACTATGCTCTAGACATGGTTTCATTTTTATGCAAGCTTGAAACCAAAAGTAAACTATGCTCTAGACATGGTTTCATTTTTATGCAAGCTTGAACTATGCTCTAGACATGGTTTCATTTTTATGCAAGCTTGAAACCAAAATTAAACTATGCTCTATACATGGTTTCATTTTTATGCAAGCTTGAAACCAAAAGTATAAACTATGCTCTCCAACCTGCTCCTATCTAACATGATATCCAAAGGTTGGTAGGTTTCCCCTATTTCATAAAAGCTAGCAAATTAACTCCAATATGAAGTCCAGAGGCTGGAGCCATGCCCCCCATTTTACCTATGAAGGGAAGAAGCTAACTAGAATAAGGGGAAGGAACCACAAGAACATGCGGCACATTCAGGGCAGTTTGATTACTGGGAGTAATGCGATGATTAGGTGTAACAAATGAAAGCCGATCAATGGTCACCATCTTCCCATCATGGGGAAAATGCATAACTCTAAAGAGTGTGGACACAATAGCCTTCATGGCATAAACATAATCACGTCCAAGGAGCATATTGAAATCTAAAGGACCTTGGATCACCATAACATCGATACAAATAGTTTTCCCTCCTAATGTAATAGGAAACTGAGGAAGGATCCTTAAAGGTGCAGTAGGCCTGCAATTAAAATTCAATATCTAATCGGTGGCTGGCACAAGATGAGGAGAACCTAAAGCTTTCCAAGCAGTTGAGGATAGAATTCTAACAGAAGCCCCTTCGTCAACAATAGCATGAAGTATCTGCTTAGGAGTAACATTCAAAACTATCTGGAAAGGAACACTCGAATGAATACAAGACTCTATTAGGTTACTCTAGTCAAAGGAAATAACCTCACTACTCGAAGAGGGTTCTGTCGAAACAGACAAAATTTCCTCTTGTCGAGAACAATCAGAACGAAGCATAACAACTTCAGCAGGTTTTGGTTCATTCTCTACTGGAAGAGAAGAACAAGATAAATATTTGGTCAAAGAGACTACTTCAGTCTTAACATTCTCTGATGAAAGAGCGGGATTGGGTTGAAATGACACTGATTCGACCACATTAACTTCACTCTCCGAAGGAATAGTGGGATCAACCACAGATAAATATGAATCAACCACTTGGTCAACCAGTGGGGGATTGACCGATAACTTACTATCACTTGTTGGAATCACCTATTGATGATCAGTAATATTTTCCAACCAACGTGAAGCTTCATCCATTCTTGAACAAAGAAAAGTACGATGCATAGCCTTGCAAATCAAACAAGGATACAAGACTTTACCCTTACAACCTTTTACCAATGGGTCATTGGTTGAGGGAGTATCATCAACATGATGATCAGAGGTTGATGACACAGATGGTTTGATCCTTTTAGAACACTCTTCTTGTACACAGGAGAGACCGAGACACTCCTTAAGAAGGTGGTCCCCCTTGCAAAGCTTACAAGGGAGCTTGGGTTTTTTTAGTGTTCTCTTAGAATGAGCACCATCAAGAGTATAGGGTTGTTTCTTTTTCTCTTTCTTATCCTTCTTCTTTTTACTTTTCCTTTCTTCTTCTTCTTACCCACATGACTACTAACCATAGAGCTTTGGTCAAGCAAGGAAGAAGAAAGGGGGGAAGCCACAACCAACAAAGAAGGAGCAGGATTATGTTGAGGTTGATCCTCTCCTGAAGGAGAGGTGACATTTGAGACATTAGGTGTAACAGGAATTACCGGATTAAAAATCCAGACCGGTAATCCTATAGTTAATCCAAAAAGATTTAGAGTGGCAATAAAGGGAGGACCAATACCTTCACTTGGAGGGAATACAAAAGGTACACCTTGGAAAGGGACCTCTTGAGTGGTAGTCCTAGATTTGGATGCCATCTCTAAATTCTCTAATAACCCCCTAAATACCACGCACAAGCAAGTACTACTCAAGATAAAAGCAACAAGAAAACATATGAAAGGAGTGAATAAGAGTCAGGAATCTCATAGGACAGGCCAAAAGGATAACTCAGATGGTTTGAGGATTCCTGAAAGTGTCTCCCGATATACTCAAGGTACAAGGGAGCTCAAATCGGTAGTAGTGTTGTCTAATGCATAACTGTTCACGAGGGGCCTTCCTATATACAATCGAGTACATGAAGTACCTTTCTATATACCTCAAGGGTATGTGAAAGGATATTCGATATACCGACGGTACATGGAAGAACCGCGCGAGTCCCAGGATGTAATGTGGACAAGTAACGACAGCTCCTATGCTTAACGACACCCGAACATGTCTCTAACTTATCACTCAAATTTCTAAAAGTTTTAACCTAGTACTACCGTTAATTTTATCTTGTGCACTTAGGTAGAACCATGGAGTGAAAACTTGAATTTAAAGAAGATGAACACTGATCTATATGATAATGCAAGTTTTCCTCTTCAATGAAATTCTACCTAAGAGAGGGAGAGAGATTTACTTTTCTTCCAAAAATGCACACCCAAATGCAAATGCAATTCTATCTTTTCAAATGAAAAGTGAAATATCAATGCACCCCATACAATCTTCAAAGCAAATAAGAAAGAGATCTAGAGAACATATAACATAAATCAAAATGTTTCCTATCTTTTCATGCTTGAAAAAGATGCATAAAAACTCAATGGAAATATGATTTCACTAACATTTCCAAACAAATCTAACTCTAATGCACGCAAAGCTAAAAACAGATATTTCTTCTCAATGAAAGTAAGATCTAGAATTTCAAACAATCATGCATAAAACAAGAATAAAATTGATTAACATCTTGCGAATAAAGCAAAAGAGAGAGAAAACTAAAACTTCTTTTTGAAACAGATAATGAAACGAAGAACCAATATTTCCTACCAAGCACTGAAAAAATCAGCATGCAAAAGGAAACAAGAATCACCCCAAGCAAAGAAAGACTCAAAACAAGATGGATCACTCATGCATTCCAAATCCAAAACAAACTGAAACCTACACACAAAAATGAAATGTATATTTCCAATTCCAACGAATGATATCTATAGAGAGGAGCAAGAGGTTTCAAGCAAAGAAAAGAATGTAAACTCCAATGCAAGAAACATAAACTCTCTTTGAATGCAAAGGGAATATAGCACTCAAAGTGACTGCAGAATATGCAATTCATGGAGCATTTTTTTTTTCAAAAATACACTTCATTTTCATCAAAAAGTAATCCAAAAACACACAAAAATCAAAATATAAAGTCTGGAACAGGGCCTACCTAGAACCACGTAGATGAAGCTGCTGATAGGCAGTTTTTAGGTAAAACTTCTCCTTGCTCACTGGATTCAGGCAGTAGCACCACATATTGCTAACTAGACTCAAGCAGTGGCACCGCTCCTTTCCAACAGAACATGTGTGGTTCCCTGTAGATGACCAAAACACAAGAAGAACGAAGGCTCCAGTCAAAAAAAGGCTAGATCAAGGTGAATACTGCTGAATTGAGTATGAAACAGAGCATAAAAGACCGAAATGACTTAGATTTGAACAAATCTGAAGGTTTCAAACCCAAATGGAGTAAGTCAGCAAGTAGATCTAACTGAAGAGAGTTAAAGAAGGAGCCTGGATTAGGACAAGAGTTGCAAACTGAGGAAAATCAGAACGACTGAATACTCTACTCCCTAGCAGAGTCACCATATTTGTTAGCTGGAATATTTCACCTCCTGCAGATAGCAAGGTGTTCCACTGGTATGAATGGTTCAGATCTAGAACAAATATAGGACAGAGGTTAAAGACTCTCCCTAGTCACTGTAGATATCTGGAATACAAGGCTTTGATAGTTCACTTGTGTACCTGCAAAAAAGCTCAACATGAAATGAATCAAAGCAACTAGAATATGGTCTACTAATCTATGCTAGTGACTAAGGAATCTAGGAATATATATATGTGAAATAACAACAACAACATAATATGTGGGACAGAAATCAACTTGCATTAGAAATATGAAGAAGTTTACAACCAAGTGTTAGTGTTGACATGCATATCCATGAAACCAGCTCTTCATCCCCAAAAGCTCCGAATTTAGCTCTCTATGCTCTCTCCAAATGATCTTGGGTGAAGAATCAATCCAACAGCATAACAATACCTTCAATGTTCTCCCCCTCAACCATGGCCATAAGCTTGTATTTATAAGGCTAGATGGATATGACAGGTTGAGATATTTGTGGGCGAGGTGGCCCCCAAGATCCTAGAATGGGGGATCTCGAGCTCAACTGACCCACTATAGTAGGGATAAGGGATATCTCAAGGCTTATCATCTAGAAGCCTCGAGAAGCTTCTCTTTTTCCCTTTTTACCTAGGGTACCACGTTTTTCCTTCAGTGACAGAGCGGTTCTGGTAATAACTGCTTATGGACTAAGGGCTATAAGCGGTGGCACCACTTATGGGAAATAGAGTATGGGTGGTGTGAACAAGGGTAACACTCTTGGATAAATGGGCATGTGTGGTGCTGGGAATTTCCATGTAAGATTGATGAAAAAACATTTAGTTTCCACTCCATAAGCCAATATTCAGGGAAAATAGGTATGTCAAATATCTTATCACATGATGGTGACAGGATTTTGGTATAACATTGTGCCCTATAGGCATAACGGAGCCATTCCTGCCCCTATAGCAGGGATAAATCCTTGCTACAGTCAGCTTTATTAAGTAATTATTAAGTGAGACCGACATGTTTGAGAGGACATTAAGTGAATGAAAGAATATAAATAGAGAGTGAGCCTCTCTATTTATCACACACACACTCACTCATTGGGGCGTATGAGTGGGAGAGAATTTGTTGGGATCAGAGAGAGATAGACTACTGCTGTTGGGAGATCATATTTATGTTTTTGGGTTTTAATTTTTGTGCTGATTCTATCTCTGAGGAAGGTGAGGGGTTTTCCCCTTTATGGTTTCCCCAAGGAAAATTCTTTGTGTCTCTTGTCTCTTGTTTTTATTGCTGTGCATGTTATTCTATGAGATAAGATCCTAAGATCACAATGTTATCTTGAATGATAAAAATATAATAGGTATCAAAGATATCCTGAGAAGAAGACATTATGCAGCTACAGAAGCCATCGATTCTTAATTTTTGGGTCTCTCTCCACAATCCATCAGCAAAAGTATGCTAGGATGACTCTCCATTGAAGGGCACATCTTTTAGTTGAAGTGGAATTTTATTCCGAGCATTTTTAGTTTTTGGTGCGGGAAATTAGGGCTTCTTACAGAACAAAAATTTTTGAGTGATCCCAGCATAGGATTTATCTCCTCATCAAAATCAAATTTTAGATACCTGGGTCGAGATTTTTGGTTGGGTGAAAGTCCGGAAAAGTCAAACTCAGGCTGGAAAAACCCTAAATACTAAAACTGATAAGTTTTGGTACATTCACTATATCTCCGGATTGGAGAAGGATCAAGAGCTGAAACATTTGTAGGACAAAGATAAAATATGGATTTACACTATGTCCAAATTCAGCCTCATATTCACTATATCCTAGGAGATATGATTCCTCCAAGTTAGGGTTCCAACCTCTTCCATGATTCATCCCTAAACAGGACACTTGGGGAGAATTTATATATCTCAGGCTGCAAAGGTCCAAATGAAATTTATAAAGATGTTCCAGAAAGGAAATGGAATTTATTTTCTATGGCCCAATTTTCAAACCCAGAAGATGAAACTGAGACACATGGAGGTCTATATAGCTTCATTGTTCTGAACAGTCCTATAACAAGTCAACTTGATAAAATGATCATAAGTCCCAATTTATGAAACCAACTCTGATGAAACCTATCATGTTTTAATAGGTACGAGTGGGGATACCTCACTGCAAACTTTCAGACATGGAGGAGCATCAATTTCAGAGGTATCACAAAAACATTATCAGGAATTCTTACAGAAGAAATTGGAAATCTAAGGCTTCCTGTTCTGGGAACTTCCCTCCACTATTTTCAGAAAAGGAGTACATTGGACAGCTCACCTTGAAGAAATATATATTTCTATCCAATCATATCTGAAATATTCTAAGTTTTGAAAATTATTTCTTCTCTGACAAACCCTATATTAGCCAACTCCAGAACTAGGATGGACACCTCAAATCGATAAGATCTAATCTTTTGCTATTTTCATTTGAGGTTCTCATTTAAAAGTGATCTATCACTTTATCTTGATGATAAGCTTGGTGAAGTTGATAAATTATAATCATGGAAGTATATGATCTCTATGAAGAAAATGAATTGGACACCTACATAAGTAGAGAGGTTCCAATTCTAGTGGGAGATGAGGCTAAAAGCCTTACACCAGAAGAAATTGGTCAAGGCTAAGAATATCATTGCTAATTCAATCACAGATCACCTTATACCAAAAGTGTCTTCCCTAAAGACACTAAAAGAGATGTTTGATTCCTTGACCAAGCTATCTGAAGGGAAGAACATAAATCAGAAGATGACCTTGAGAAACCCGTTGAAGAGTGTGAAGATCCAGAATGTAGAGACCATACACTCATACTTTACGAGGGTCTCTCAAATCAAAGAACAACTTGTAGCAGTAGAAGAAGAAGTGGAGAATGCAGAAGTGGTGATAGCCACCTTGAATGGCCTACCAATATCTTGGGATTCATTCATACAAGGAATGTGTGCCAGAAGGAAGTGATTACTTTTAGCGGACTCTCGGAAGAAGAAGAAGCTCAACTCATAATAAGAGAAGAGAAGATGGGAGCAACTGAAGATCAAGCTCTCACCATCCAAAGATCCCTCAAGCAATGAGGAATATGAAGAACTAAACTCTTGAAGAACCTCTTATCCATCTTATAATTTTAATAAGAAACGATGCTATTATGAATGAAGAAGACGATAAAGTTGAAGGATCAAGAAGGAGTCTATCCAAAAAACAAATAAAGATAAGTATTCAATTGTCATTTCATGATATTGTTTTGTTATGCATTTGTTTATATTCAGTTAATATATTAAGCATGATAGAATGTTTGCATTAATGACAGTATACTACTAATATGCATGTGATGGGTAAGTAGCTCATGGTGCTATACAACTCTCCATTGCTGCTTATCTAGAATGAAACCTCTTTACGGACATATTGGATTAGTGCACAATCTCAATGTTGTCTTGGTAGAGATGGAAGGCATCTAGAAAGTTTCCATGAGAGATGGATGAATGTTTTATTGGATAAAATAGTTGCATGATTGTGTATTTATGCATAAGAATTTTAAATTATGAATATACCTTATGAAATGTTTCTAACCATACAACTAATGCATTTGACTTGTAGGAAAGATCGCGTAAAATCGCCTACAAGCAAATAATGATGAGATTTGATTCGAAGAACAAGTGACGACAGTTCAAGATGAAGAATAATATGATGAATGTAGTGACATAATTGATGCAGAACCTTCTACCATGAAGAAGTAACCAAGAACAAAGGGAAGACCGGTTCAAGAAGAATGATGTCTAGGATGCAGTATCGATACATGAAGGGAAGTTCATAGTTCCATCATGCAGTAGATGGAAACATCATGGGATACAGGGAAAGATTCGTAGCATGAGGCTTTTCACTAAAAGAAGGCATAGACTACCAAGAGACATTTGCATCCAGTGGGAGTTAAAACACATACACGATGAGCTTGATGAAGATCTTAACCTTTGCTACAAGGTTGAAGATGAAAGTCTATACACTAGATGGATACATAGAATATTATTAGCATAGGAAGCTACTTGTCACTCTGATACAGAATGTTTCAGTGCATAGAGTATGGAAGATAGAGGGAGTATGATGCTCCACTTTAGAGGGAGTGACTATAGAATATATTGAGATTCGACGTGGTATGACAGGATGGATAGATTACTATTGAATCTATTATTTACTAAGAGTAAAGAGGATTCCAACCATTGCTTCAAGGTTGAAGGAGAAATACTAGTGATGCTCCTGTTATATGTCGATGACTTGTTTCTGATAGAAAAAAGGAACTAATTAAATTTACAAGAAGAATACTTGCTACCGAGTTCGAGATAAAGGACTTGGGGATGATTGGACAAGGGAAGTATCTAGTAGAGATACTGAAGAGGTTTAGGATGATGAACTACATGGCCATGACCACACCTATGGAATTGAACCTAAAGATATTGAGTGTTGCTTCATCAGAGTCAGTTGATGGAACAATGTATGATCAGATGATTTATTCCTTGATGTACCTGATGAATACGAGACCAAATAATTTCTTTGTTGTGAACACATTGAGACATGTTCACCTGATGGCTGCAAAATATGCAGTGAGGTACCTAAAGGGTACAGTTGATTATGGGCTCAAGTATGAGGCAAATTAGAAGATTAACCTAGAGTGTTATGAGGATTCATATGGGGAAGGCAGTGTCATTGATAGGAAGAGCACTTCAAGGTGCTACTTCACTATGGGATCAAGTGTGATCTCATGGTTTGATAGGATGGAGTCTTGCATGGCGTTGAGTATAGATGAGGCAAAATATGTTGCCACTTGCTATTTTGAAGGTAGTATGTTTCTTTTGAAAACTACTATTTGATTTTCTTGATCTGACTTGCATTTTTGTATGATGCAGAGTGGAGTAGTGAAGCTCTAGTATGTGATCCAGATCAAGATCTCTCGACAGAGGGAGTTCTAGCATAAACGGTAAGACAGGTTGTCTGAGCAAAAATCTTGGTGAAGCTCGTAGGTTGCTCAGATGTAAATATCCCTGTAGGTTTTCCTCGGATGTAATTCGTCATGGTGAAGCTCACAGGTTATCTTTGAATGTAATCATCCCTAACATGATTCTATGCTAGAAATGGCCAAAGGGAAGTTTGAGTAATTCAGGGAGAAGCTTGGTGTTCTATAGATCGAGGTTCCCTCCAAGGGTAAATTATGAGACCATGAGCCATTTTGACATGGTGAGAGGATTATGTTCCTTCCATGGTTAAATGTAAGGGTTGAGCCATTTGGTCATGGTGAGAGGATTGGTTCCTTCCATGTCAAATATGAGTGCTGAGCCATTCTGATATGACTAAAGGATTGTTTCCCACATGATCATGTATAAGGGCTATTTCCATTCTCTGAATGGAGGTACCTCATCAGATACCAGGAATACTCAGTCTTGGAATGAGGGCGATTCTAATATGACTATGAGATGTAGTCTCACATCATCAGTTATAAGTGTAAGGCCATTCTGATGTGATTGAGGGATATGTTTCCACTTGATCAGATATAAGGGCTATTGCCATTCTTTGAATGAATGCACCTAGTCAGTTACAAGGGATCCTTAGTCTAGGACTGAGAGCCTTTCCAATGAGTCAAGTTCAAATGTAAGGGTTGTGCCATTCTGATGAGTCAAGGTCAGATGTAAGGGCTATGCCATTCTAACATGGTGAGAAGATTAAGTTCCTTCCATGGTCAAATGTAATGGATGGGCTATTCTGACATGGTGAGAAGATTAAGTTCCTTCCATGGTTAGATGTGAGGGCTGGGTCATTCTGAAATGAGGGTGGATGTGTTCCTCTCATGGTCAGATGTGAGTGTTGGGCATGCCTTTCTGATGAGTTAAGGTTAGATGTAAGTTTTGGGTGGGCCATTCTAACTTAGAGTCAGACATAAGTGCTAAAGAAGACCTACATGGAGGCTATGCCTACAACCCACATGAAAAAGGACTGGCTCTGTAGAACTTCCTACGACAAGAAGAATCATGAGATAGCACTAGTGATGATGACCCAGTGATGATCTGGATTGAGTGATGATCTAGATATAGTGATGATGATCCAGTAATGTTGATCTAGCAAAGATGATCCAGATCGAGTGATGATCCAGATTCAATGATGATCATCCAGTAGTGATGATCTAGATCCACTGATGATGATCCAAATCAAGTGATGATTTAGATCCAGATAAAGATGACTTGAAGATGAAGATGATCTGAAGATGAAGATGACTTGAAGATGACGAGAACTCGATGATGATCCAAATGATAGAGAGAAGAAGAATTGTGCTGATAAATTGTGTCGAGAGAATACCTTCCTAGTTAAGAGGGAGTGTTGATGTGATTGTAACTTCGTAATGTATTCACTTGTATATTGTACCCCGATGTTTATTTCGGTAAGTGTTTGTAATGTAATTGAGTCATGTCATGCCCCTATGTTTCGATTGAGAGTTTCTATAATGTGAACAAGTCACGTCAATCCATTGTGGGTGATCCTCCTATTGATCAAGGGTTAAATTCCCCACAATTTTTGGGCCCTAGGGTTATTAGACTATCCTAGAGAATTCGACCCTAGCTAATTTATTGTAAGTCGGAGAAATAGTCCCCACCATTCTGTTCAATATAACCCTCCTTGTTGGTCAGAGGGGCAAATTCTCCACAAGTTGTGGGGCACTAGGGTTATTATAATCTCCTAGAGATGTTGGTTCTAGTAAGTAATTATTAAGTGAGGGCGACATGTTGGAGAGGACATTAAGTGAACGAAAGAATATAAATAGAGAGTGATCCTCTCTATTTATCACAAGCACACTCACTCATTGGGGCACATGAGTGAGAGACAAGTTGCTAGGATTAGAGAGATAGATACTACTACTGTCGGGAGATCATCTTTATGTTTTTGGGATTTAATTTTGGTGTTGACTCTATCTCTAAGGAAGTTGCGGGGTTTTCTCCTTTATGGTTTCCCCGAGGAAAATTATTTGTGTCTCTTGTCTCTTGTGTTTATTATTGTGCATGTTATTCTCTTAGATAAGATTTTAAGATCATAATGCTAGCTTGAATGATAAAAATCTAACATATAGACTTGGAAAAAGAAAGAATAAATGATGAAATAACTCGATTTTCAAAGCAAAATGCAACTACTATGCCAATTTTTTTTCTTTTCTTTTCTTGTAAAATGAAAGGTAATGAATTTAAGCTAAGTATGAGAAACTATAAGACTTTTTAAACAATTTTTTGAATTTTTTCTTGAAAAATAATGAAAAAATAACACTGGATGCAAGCTAATGCAAAGAGTCTAAAATAGTTTTGTCTTTTCTTTTCAAAAAATTCAAAACTTATAATGCAAGTGAATGCAAACTTGAGCAAGTTTGAAAAATCTAAACATATATAAGAAAATGATGCAAGTAGATCCTATAATGACACACTTCACCCAAGAAGGAATAAATGGCACAAAATCGAAATTGAAGGAACTATCAAACTCAAAAGCTTATTAGATCTGCAACGGGGAAAGAGACAAACTCGTACTACAAATAGCAGTACATAGTATAAAGTGTACCCAAGGACTAATCAATGATCTAGAACACAAGAACCCAGACCCAAAAATCCAAGTAGGAGGACCAACAACATTCACAAATGAAGAAATTCAAACACAAAGAACGCAGAAACTTGAAACATCATGCAAACTATGAGATGTATAGACCAAAGATTTATAGAATCATGTCAAAAATAGGACCTGCATAAGCCTCTCAGAGGTCACCAATACAGGGACAAGCAAAAATGCTATGAGCTCAGAGAAAGATACAAGAACACACGACTATTATAAAGACAACCTGCATGTGCCACGCAACTATCTAGAATGCAACCTGCGTATACAAGGTTAAACACGTGACTGTCAACAAGACAACGCGAGTGTACTGCTAAAAAAATTTCAAAGAAAAAAGCAGTAGCAGATAGGTCCTAAACATGCTAAACTAAAAATCAAAGGAAAAAATGAGACAAATCACATCTAGAATAAAAAATAGAAAAGATTGGTCAGGAAAGCTAAAGGGAAGGACCCACAATAGGCAATACTCTCGCCAATTCTTTTGTTCAAGAAGCCACACCCTTATAACCTAGGGTCTCTGGGGTTATCAACTTACTAATCTAGACTTGCATAAAATAAACCATGCAGGAATTGAAATATGAATAGGAAGAAAACGAAACAAACCTGGT
>LPNX010004336.1:0-39447 GCA_001517045.1 Pseudotsuga menziesii | reverse complement strand
ATATATCAATGGTTAATGAAATAACATATTCATAATGAAATAATTAAAATAATTCATGATCCATTGTATACAAGAGTGCACAATATTGGAAGAAGAAACTTTCTTTACTAATAAACATAGATGGCGAGATTACAAGCCAACTTCTAAAACAAGGACTCCTCTGCCAATCGAGGAAACTGAGTTCTGCTGCTCCAATATGTTTGAAGGAATACCACTAGCATAACTTTTCTCTTATAATAATGATTGATTAGCCCCATCCCATGGGATCTATTCATACATGAGGAAATAGAGAGGTTTCGATGGTTGATATGGTTGAGACATTTGAGATAGTTATGATTAGGGGCTCAACTGTTCTCAAATAATCATTTTTTATATTTTTTAACTTTAAATTAAGGTACACATGACTATTGATATAGGAAACTTGTGTATGACATGCTCCCTGCTTTAAGGAAATCCATGTGTTCAATGTACACATGAGTTACAATGTACATACTCACGTGTGACATGTCAGTTGTTATACAAATAGTCGCGTGTGCAACCCTAATGTCCAAACAAAAATATATTCAACTAGTCGAGAGATGATGTATCAACAATCATTCCCATCTATAGTGCTTTGCCTACTTCAATCCAATTTGTCCTTTTGTGTCTAGACATTTTGGATATTAGTACTGATATGGAGAAGTGCCATTTTACATGATAACAAACCTATCTTGTAGTTGTTCCATCCATTGGTATTTGTCTAGAAGATCAGTTATCTTTTGATGCAAATGGATGTGACAGTTCTCATGGACTTGATGGATTTTCTTATAAAAGTAATGGAACGTTTCTATGGTTTTAGGAATCTCATTGTTTATTCTCTTGTCATCTTTCCTACCAAATTCCAAAAGTGCCATTTTTTATTTTAGGTCCTCTGTTTCCTTCTGGGGAATATGGTAAGGAAACTTTAAATTAGTTTCCCTCTAGTTCACTTGGATTTTAACCTTCTCTGTGATGTCCAACATATCTTTCCTAAAGGCCAATTATTCTACTGCGATCACCTTCATTCTTGCCATCATCAACCTCACCTTGTAGATTTCACCTGTAAGGATTACCTGATAATGATGCATATATTCATGAATTTTTCATACTTGATCACAAAATAGAGTAATTTATTGTATTTTCTTGTCTTCTCACTCCATTTTCTCTTGCAAAGATTCCTTCTCCTTAGCCAACTCTTCCACTCGAGTTTTTAACTCTTCAACCTGTTGGTTTGCAGTAGAATCTCTTGACTCTAATTGAGAGATGCAAGATTCAAATTCATTATTTTCTCCTTCCATAATCACTCACTATACATTCATTGCATCATGTTTTTGTTTCCATAATCTGGTATTCATTTAGTAGTATCTCCTTTCTAGAGAAGATGACATCATGCTTCCTCTTTAATTATATCCCCTCTCCTCGCATTTTTACTAGATTATCTTTTAGTTTGAGTATCTTCTCTTTGTTTCTCTCTATGTCATTTATTAACCTATCATCATTATTAGCACTAGCTTGGGAAACTGCTATGTTTACTAAAGTCCTGAATTTTGGGTCCTTATGGGTACCTTCCATAATAGTGTTCTCTATGACAGTAACCACGTCGGTTTGAGTACCCATTTTTAATCTCTTCTTAGAACTCCTCATGATTATATTTCTTTTTTTATAAAAAATAATGGTGTACAATCCATCCATAGTTTTTTTCTTTAACGACGTGAACAGGGTGAGCCCAAGTTCCTCAAATGGAATGTGGCCACTAGTAAGTGTTTGAATTGTTGCACAAGGAGGGTCCACATCCATGTCTTGTGGGACAATGGGATAATTCTGAGATGCCTATTCATCCAAATATTCCTTGATATTATAATATTCCTCTTTCCTTTTAATATTTGATGTTGTGTCCTCAGCTTCTCTTCATAATCTCTCTTCGATCTCCTTCTATAATATTTCCTCTTCCTCCTATTAACTTTGGGATTCCTCTGCTTCCTTCTTCTTAGCTTCTTCTTTCATCCTTTTCTCTACTTGTTCCATTTTCAACTTTATATCTTCTTCTTTTTGTTTATGAAGCTTTGCTTCCATTGTAGTGCTCCTAGCATTTCTACCGCTATCCCCTCTTTTCCAAGAAAAGAGTTTGTTTACTTCAGACATGTTATTTTATCTTCTAAACACTTCTTCATCCTTTTCAAAGAAGTCTATGTATTAAAATTTTATTTTAACCACTGCACAATGTTCAATGGAATTCCCTCTATTTTCATTCCTTGCAAAAATATTTTCTCCAAAATGGAATATTTCTAGGTCCCTTACAAAATATTCTTCCCCTTTTACCTTGGAAAATTTATATGCTCCAATATAGAAAGGAAACAAAGGAAAATTGGCTTTTTTTCATATCATCCAAGTAGTTGTGAATCCTATTTATGAATATTTTTCTTACAACTTCTCTGTGAACTACAAAGTCTGTTGCATATCTCAGAACAAGGAATGGAGCTCGAGAACATCCACACATTCTGATGTATGTTCCCTCTCATGAGAAGTAGTAGTCCCCATACTCACTTATGAATTCCATTGCATTTTCAGATAGGAAGGTTGGTTCCTTAAAATAGATTGCATATCAATGGGCCTAGAGTATTTGATAAGCCATGTAGATTGGAGTTTCATCTCTACTCTAGATGCACACAAACTTAGGAAACAGGTTTCTAGTCAATATTTAGTTGATAAGGTATGAAGACATATAGAATTATTCCTTCCTTTGTGTTAAAACTCCCTATTAAACTACGATACATGATGGCAGGCTATCCGATATGATGCTTTCCCAATTAAAGACCATTCCCTGAAAGGCTATGTAGTAAATAAAAGGCACCCAATTTAGCTTCTAAATAGTCCCATCAGGTCTGCCAAAAATTCTTCCCAACAGTAAATCTATAATTCTGAACTAGTTCCTTACGCTTTGCGCGTCATATTTCCTGCTCACATTTTTTCTAAGTTGTTTTCCTGGTACCACCATTTTCTTAGCATAATCCAAGGGGTCTATGTTTATACCTTTGATCCAGTATTCATTCATCATGACCTATGATGGAGGTAACTTATAAGTCGATTCTATATGAGCTGGATGGAACGAGGAAAACGCCTCCCCCTTGATTTAAGAAATGATTCTCGAGGTGGGATCAGCTTGTGGTAGAATCCACCCAATAACCTTTGAACAAGGAAAGGGTTCTAGGCATGTGGCCTCTTTGGTAATTCTTGGCCTTCTTATATTATGATACAAAACCATATCCTCAATACGTGCATCAGGGATGTCCTGGTATCAGATCATTTGATACAATTCCCCCCACTTGAATTCATGGGTATATCATGTTATTTATTTTGTGTCTTCAAATATGGTTTATGTCCTAGTTCCTAAAATAAACTCCACATCCAAATCTGCTCTTCTTTCATTACACTTTTTCTTGGTACCTTTATTACTCATTTTGGAAAGCATTTGTCCCATAGTTTGTCCTCACACTCTTCACAGTGAGGTAATCCAATTCGGAATAGAATGGAACCTGTGATACATGAACGCAAGAATAATAGGAAGTGAATTTAACTATTAATAATACAATTGATTTAAACAAATAGTCAAGGTTTTATCGGATAAATATACTCAAGCGGACTCAATCCAAATATCCCTAGTCCAAGTGGATCTTAAACAAATCAAGTACATAAAACAACCTACTTTCCTAGATCAAACATAAATGCAAGTTAATAGATATATCGCTTACCTGCAATATGCAAATTCTCTTCTCTCTTTGTTGATCCAAGCTCCAAAATCTTTAGATCTTCAGCTACAAAACCCTATAGAGAAAGTGGAAACAAGCAAATAGTACATGTGTATCCAAACATGAATTGATCAAATCTAGCAGTTAAGGAAGAAAGCTCTAAACATTATTAACAAAATAATATTATGGAAAGAGATTTGTATTAATGTAATCAAAGAGATACATAGAATTACAAAAAGAAAGAATGTCACAACCTAGCCTTAACGTAACAAATTTCCATCCAACAATCTAAGAAAAGCATCCAAAACAAGCTAGTAAGCCCCCCAATGTATGATAGGGATCACCTAGAAATTCCACCAGCATAATAGTACCATAGTCCTTCCTCTCTTCCAAATGGAGAGAGGGTTTAATTTTAAAGGATAAAGGAAAAAGTAGGTTGAGGATTAGGAGGAGGGGTCTAAGGGATATTCCTAATAGGTTAGGAATCAAATTGCACCTCACCTAGATGATAGGGATAGACCTCCATCTCATCCACCTTTGAGAAGGGTCTCAAAGCTCTGTTTTTCCCCTCAAAATGCCATCGGCGCAGCTTCCATGAAGGGAAAGAGCATAGTCCATGCACCTAGCAGTGGGATACAAAGCGCTGGAAACGACGTACCTAGCATTAAGGGAAAGAGAACCATTGGTGAACCTAGCATGAAGGGGGAAAGCACCGAAATTTCTAAAGAGGGAAAAAGGTAGAAACAACCTCAATATCAATCAACTTTAGCATAGGGAAATTTAGGGATTAGGAAAAGGGTTGACACGTGGATCAAGACGACAAGATTTTAGTGTAACACAAGGATGTCTTCCATAGAATGACAATGCCAATCAATTTATGGGAAGGAAAGAATCATTGTATTGAAAATTATAGAAAAAATATACAATCATAAATCCATGGCATCGTAGTCCCATCTAATGGGTTACTCCTATTCTAACACATCACTCTTTCCTTGAAAATAAGAACACCGAGAATAAATATGCTTAAAATTCCTCTTCCTTCACCCAAGTCCCAAGATAAGTGGAGGTTGAGAGCATTGTGGAGTGTGGACAAGATATGATATCAGTGGAAGATATCGACTCTCAAATGAAAATACCTAAAATTGGGATTGAAACGAGGTCTTGGTATCAGGATGGAAGGAAAGCCATATTACTCCCGAAATGGATATGTTCTCACCCAGGTGGTCAATTTTCTGGTGAAAAGATGGCTTGAAGATTGGATATTCTCTTATAAAACCCTGGCATATAGGTGGTAAATATTCCTCTATAAAGGTGGCCTTGTACCTCCCAAATTCACTAGTGTAAAGGTGGTCCCCCCTCCTTAAGCCATTGACTTATAAATGGCTTCCTTAAAATTACCTTCTTTCCTTGCATCATCATTTTCCATCCATACACATTGACTTGGCACTAAGGTAAGTGTAGAAATTCAGGCCTGCAGTAGATTAATTTCACCCACAACAATTAACAATTGATCATGCAAAATTATCAACAATGGAGACAGAATATGGAGCTGTAACACTAAATTGTATTAACTGAGTGTACAATAGCCAACCGTGTAATAACCTTGGGGCTGCTGCATATATATCTCCTCAGTGAGGTCTCCATTCAGGAAGGAACACTTTACATCTATATGATGTACCACCCATTGTCTTGAGGCTGCAATGGCTAGAGCTAGCCTGATTGAATCCATCTTTGCCACTGGGGCAAAGGTCTCATTGTAATCAATGCCATGAACCTGTGAGTAGCCTTTAGCTACCAATATAGCCTTTTAATTCAGTGGTGAACCATCAGCAGAAAACTTGGTCTTATAGACCCACTTACACTGGAATAACTTTCTTCCTGGAGGAAGATCCACTAGCTGCCATGTGTTGCTCTTCTGTAGCGAGTTGAACTCATCTTCCATGGCATCTTGCCATATTGGATATCCTGCTGCTTTTTCATATGTTTGAGGATCAGACGCCACCATCAAATAGCATTTTTCATCAAACATAGGGTCCTTCATGCACAGACCACTCTCAAATTGTGATCTTGTCCTTCTTGGATCATTGGGATCCCCAGCTAGTTCACCTGCTGCATGTAGTGTCTTGGATGCCCATTTAGGCCTTGTGGGGCTATTTGGGTCTGCAATAAACTCATATCCATTAGACGAATCAGAATCAGCATGTTCAACAAACTCTTTACTTACTTCTTGAGGTTCAGGTGGTGAAGAGGCTTCACCAACTTCCACTGCTGCAAGGGGTTCTTCTTCAAACTGAACACACCTTTCAATAAAGGATTTGTTTGTGCTCAATTTTATCAACTTGTACCTTTTTGAATCTTTAGAGTATCCCACAAAAATACACTCTTGGCTTTGGGGCTGCAAAGCCTTCCTCTTCTCTGTAGGAATCCTGGCCCATGCCTTTGAGCCAAAAATTCTGAAATGGGTCACATCTGGCTTGTGCCCACTCCATGCTTCGAAGGGAGTCATGCCATCAAGCTGTTTGTGAGGCACCCTATTCTGGATATAGGCTGCACAGTTGATATCTTCGGCCCAGTACTTTGGTGGAAAAGTTTTGGCCTCCATCATGCATGTTTCCATCTCCTTCAGTGATCTCTTCTTCCTCTCTGCAACACCATTCTGCTGTGGTGTGTGGGGGATAGAATGCTGCATCTGAATACTTGCATCTGCACAATAGTTAATAAAATCAGTCTTGACATACTCACCACCATTGTCAGATCTGAGTGCCTTGAGTTTTCTTCCACACTGGTTTTCAACCAAAGCCTTAAAGACTTTGAATAGGCCAAAAACTTCTGACTTGTGTTTCATGAAGTGAACCCAACAATACCTGGAAAAATCATCAATACAGGTCAGTGCATATTTGGCCTGACTCATGGACATATGAGGGAATGGGCCAGAAACATCACTGTGAATCATCTCGAGGGGTGCAGAGCTTCTCTCATGACTGGCTTTCTCAAATTTGTGCTCTGGGTGTTTTCCTAGGATACAACCTTGGCAGACTCCTTTGGAAAATTTTATCTTGGGCAACCCTATGACCATTTCTTTCTCACTAAGATCAGGCAGATACTTGTAATTTAGATGGCCAAATCTTTCATGCCATAGCTTGCTAGCTTCATTAGCATGGATAAGAAGAGCAGAGGGGTTTGAGTAAGGCAGGAATTGTGAGAACATGTATACCTTCTGAGCATGATTTGCAACTTATTTTGTAATGACTCTACCACTTGAGATTTCTGTGATCTCAACTTCATCGGGGGAGAATATGAATTTCTTAGGATACCCAGTGTGGGTCATCCGGTACACTAATAGAAGGTTGGAGGAGAGACCAGGGACATACAACACATTGTTGAACTGCCCATGATCAAGATCTATTCTTCCTTTGCCTAAAATTTTAGTGAGAGAGTCATCTCCCAATACAATAGATGGTCCTTTCAACTTGTCCAGTGAGGAGAAGGACTCCTTAGTCAAAACCATGTGTCTTGAAGCTTTATAATCAATGATAAAACTGGGTGAGCTTGATGTGCCAGCAACTAGAGCATGAACTCTCTCTCTGTCATCAGAACTTGATCCTCCTTCTCTCTTCTTTGAGATTTCTAGAAGGGAGATGCCATTCTTCTCCAGCAGTTGAGTTAACATATCTATCTGATTTTTCATACAAGACCTTTCAGTGTGATTTCCCTTCGAATAGTATGAGCACTTGTTCATATCACCTTTGTTTTTCTTCTTCTGGGTATTTTTCTTGGGACCTTGTTGATCCTCCGAAGACTACTTCTTGTCTCTCTTTTGCTCAGGTGGATTTTTAGCTTTCTTTTTGCTTTTTGAATCCACCCTCGAATCTCCAGCAACCAGAGCTTGGTCTTTGGAAGGTTTGATGGTGCCCATCATCACCAGCTTATCTTGTTCTTGTGTGAGAGATTCCATAAAATATGCAAGACTAGGCATCTTCTAGGTTCGAGCTGTGAGTTTTGTGGCATAGAAGGTCGAAACAAAGATTGAGTAGTCAGGTCCTAGCTTCGAGAGGATGGCCAATATGATCTGATCATCTTTCTTTTCGATACCACACTGCTTCAGCTGCAAAACTAATGCTTTGAACTTGGAGAAATATAGCTGCAGGGATTCAAAGCTACTGGGACTCAGATAAATCAGCTCATTCTCGATATGATGTCCCCTCATCTCATCTGTCTTTCCAAAAAGATCACATAGATTCTCCCATACTTGATTCGGTGAATTCAATCCATCGAGATGGAAAAGGAGGTCTCGGGAAATACTAAGACATAGGAGGCCATAGGCCTCATCTCTCCGATTGTGCCATTTTATCTTCTCTGTAGCAGCATTGGGCTCTTCTTCTGTAGCCATAGTCACCCTGTAGAGGCATTTCTCTCTCAAGAAGATCTCCATCTCTGCTTTCCATTCAAAATAGTTGAAGGGAGTCAAGATAGTTTTATGTGAATCCATAGCTTTAGAAAATCTGTCCCAGCTGTCAGTAGAAGGCTCCCAGTCTTGATGTTGAACCTGTAAAACAATTTTTGAAGGAGAGTAACAACCTACAATGGCTCTGATACCATGTAGAAATTCAGGCCTGCATTAGATTAATTTCACCCACAACAATTAACAATTGATCATGCAAAATTATCAACAATGGAGACTGAATATGGAGCTGTAACGCTAAATTGTATTAACTGAGTGTACAATATCCAACCCTGTAATAACATAGGATTCTAAATATATAGAATACATGAGTAAATCGAATGCATAAGGAAGCATCCAAAACTAGCATAAAGCAGGCTTACCCAAAATAGGCAAATCCCCCATAGGTGTAAAAAGCTCATCCCAAATCTATCATGGAGCCCATGAATTAGCAAGGGAACATAGGCAAGATAAAGAGTGTTGAAATGGAATCTCATACATTCTTTTGCATGGAGGAAAGAGTGGAGGATGAAAGGGGAATAAAACAGGTTCACCTCACCTAATCATGCTTTCCTATGTGCCTTAAAACACTGAAAAAGCAGGGTATAAAGCAGAAAAAGCAGATAGGCGCCTAGGAGGCCAGGAATAAAGAAGATTTGATTCCTAAGGCTTTCCCAAGCACTACATGATTCAATAATGGCAATTTTGATCTCTATGGATAGGCAATTAGCAACTTGCACATGGTGGGACTCATGGACTAGGCAAATAAGACAAAAATAATGAATTAATGTCTAAGTGGGTAATACTATGGGTTTGATTATTCTAACAGTAAGAGTCATTGTTCATTGGAAATGTACATATCACTACTTCATGTAGGTAATTTCTAGTTTCAACATTATTCACAACCTTAGCAGTTAAGCCAATATTAGCATTAGTTTAAAAAACGTAATTCCTCATCAGCAAAATTAAAAGGATTTTTCAATTTTAACCTTTTCTTATTGTTTCCCTATAAACATTGAGTGATCATTTACTATATGTCATGAATTAAATCCAAGTGTGGATGTTGGTATTTGATACAAGAATTGATCCCCAACATCTTAGAAGTTTTCCAAGCCTAAATAAAGGGAATGATGGATAAGAGTTCATTATACGAAAACCTAAACCTATCATTAATGGCTGGAGGCTAATCCTAAGAATAAAATGACCTCCCCGCAGATGATGATAAGGTAAATCTATTTCTTTACTCGTTGAAATTCATTTTTAGTACTTATTTTTTGCAGATGAGCATCTTAATCCACAGTTGTACCGATAATAGGAATCTCCCAGTTGCTCCCTTAAATAATTCTCTTTCTGCATCATTGCAGGATTTGACTATGTCAACATCAAAATCTATAATATTTCCTTCCAAAATGTTTTCTATTCACACATCAATAGCCTTAGTTTTGTAATATATCAAACCCACTAAATATTTAGGATAAAATAATTAATCATTATTTGACTAATTATCTACCCACTAGCTTAATTAGTTGGCATCCACTTGCACCTTAAAGTCAACACATGCCATCTATACCCCAAGAATTATTTATTTCATATTCTGGGTTGATCTTGGCCACTTTATGGACATCCAAAATTAGTAAACATTGCTTTACAACAGATTCTGCTTTATTCTTTTTTATCATGCTTTTCTGTGGATAAGGTAAAGCTAGTTAACTAGGAAACTGGGTTCCTTTGTTTCCAACCCATCCTTCATGAATTTCTCTCAATTTTTTAGGATTAGCATTTTTTTCCATCTCCCTTAACAACTCACTCATGATTTTTCTAATTCGTGAGGTCCTAGAAATATTTGGGAAGTGCTTTAACCACCTATGGGGGTTTGCTATATTTTTGTAAGTGATCATTTTTTAGATTTATGAGTTGTATCCATACAACTTGATTTTCCTATGAGGGATGTACTATTTATGTATGCTATTATTCATCATTATTCAATGGAAAGATACACTCCAATATTCATCTCTTTATTCTCTTTTCTTCTCTCTATTTTTCCTTTGTATGCTTGTGATAATTCTTAGTATAAATATCTATTTCTCATGCTTCTTATTAGCATATTTTATCATAGTATTGAATCTATTATTTCTACATGGTATCAGAGATACAGGGAGCACAACCTTGAAATATTTTGACATGGTATCAGAGCTTTGGGAGCTCATCAAATAATTCTCCTTTCATATTTGGAGGTTTATTTGTAGGTGCAACAAATTCAATATGGATTCGAAAGTTTCGTTACTATATCCTTTCAACTACGCTGATTGGAAACCAAATATTAGCGCATACTTGAAGATGCAATGTCTCTTTGATTTCTCCATTAGTGTTTTGAGTGAACTTGAGTCTTATGAAGAAAATATTGACTCGAAGAATAATTGTGATAGAACTTATGGAATCATGTGCTTTGAAATTTCTCCAAATATACATGATCTCATATATTATGTTGGATATCCATTTGAGATTTGGAAAAATTTTAAAAATATTTTGGTGTGTAGGGAGTAGAAGATGAACCATGGAGAAAAAAAAACATCTCCTCATGTTCTCTCTCTTGATATGTCTTTTCCTCTGCATTCTCTGATGAAGTTATTTATGATGAATAATTTTCTCATATAGTTCATTTTGCTACTACCCTCTTTGATTCGAATGCTTCCTCCTTCAATGAAGAAGAAAATATTGAAGAGCAATCTTTTTTTGTGTCTCTTGAATATACTGATGATGAAAAAGAAGTGATAGAAGGAGCTTCTATTGTTGTTGATGATGATTCACTCACACATTCATTGGTGTCTATGTCTTCTATATTAGATTCTGCGATCTATGTGCCAAATCCTTCACACATTGTGCATAACTCTTTGATCGATGGTGCAAACCCTAGTGACTTATAGGATGTTTTATTAGCGATATCAAGTCTTATTAGTGTCTTTCCACTTACCATACTTGATCTTAGGTTCTTTTGCATCTCCTCCTTTATTCTTGGCATCAATATTCAGAGCCTCCTTGAATATTTTGAACATCTCCCTCCTTCCTCCTTTCATACTTTTTACTATAGAGGATTCATTATCAGTGTATTCCCATGAGTCTACTGATATTCTTATATGTGATATTTTGGATTCTTTAGAATCTAGATCAACCCATGGAGCCCATGCATTCCCACTCCTTGATCCTATGGCTTCTCTTTGTTCCTACATGACCACTTGTACATATCCTCTCTGTGTAAATGAAGTTGTTGATATTATACATTCACTTGGACAATTATTTCACCTATCCAGAGCTGATTTCATCTCTATTGGTTTGAATTTCAAGTCATTACATCATCTTCGAGCTAATTACAACTCTCAAGATCTTTCACATCATTTTATCTCAGTTGTTCTACATGGTCCAAGTTTCCATCCTACAACTGTCCTTGATCCAGGTGAGCATATTCCTCTTCTTCCCAAAAAGAAGATTCCTCTAGACATCATCATTTAGGTTGGAGCAGCATTAATATCCTTTTTGGTTTTCATCTCATGTCCTATATTGAGGGAGGATTTTCCCCATGTTGTTTTTCCTCTTTCCTCAGATTTTTGGACATAATAATTGTTAAAGGGTTACCATATCCTTGTTGTTGGGACCTATATGCATCTATATTCTTGACATACCATGATAAATTCATACTTATAGTGGGGGTTTGGAATATATTAAATCCACTCAATACTTAGGATAAAATAATAATCATTATTTAATTAATTATCTACCCACTAGCTTAATTAGTTGGAATTCACTTGCACCTTAAAGTCAACACATGCCATCGATATCCCAGGAATGCTTTATTTCTAATTATGGGTTGATCTTGAACACTTTATGTACATCCATAATTAGTAAACAATGATTTACAATAGATTTTGCTTTATTCTTATTTATCCTTCTTTTTTGTAGATAAGGTAAAGCTACTTAACTAGGAATCTGGGTTCCTTTGTTTCCAACTCATATTTCATGAATTTCTCTCCATTTTCCTGTGTTAGAATGTTTTTCCATCTCTCTTGACAACTTACTCATTATTTTTCTAATTCACGAGGTCCTTGAAAGATTTGGGAAGTGCTTTAGCCACCTATGGAGGTTTGCTATATTTTGGTAAATCAACTTTTTTTAGCTTTATGAGTTTCCTCCATACAATTTGATTTTCTTATGAGCGATGTACTAATTATGTACACTATTATTCATCATTATTCAATGGAATGATACACTCAAATATTCATCTCTTCATTCATGTGATTCATTCTCTTTTATTCTCTATATTTTTCCTGTGTATGCTTGTGAAAATCCATAGTGGCAATATATATTTCTTGTGCTTCTTATTATCATATTTTCTCATAGAATTGAAGCTATTATTTCTATACCTTGAAGCCTTGTTATTCACCCTTAACAACTACTTAATAAGTTATGGCGTCCACTGATCAAGTTCTCCTCTATGGAAAATTTTCTTTTGGAAGGTAAGTTGCACCAACCACTCGCACAATACTATTAGGAACTCAGCACAAAACCATTAGAGGAAATTTGAGGTAAAAAATGGGCCTCCTAAGGAAAATAATAAAATAATAGTTATTAATTTTGGAGGAAGAATGAAAAAAACTACATTTTTGTTTGTATTTTTGACATATCTCCCTACGCTTTTACTCAAATTCTGAGTGGGAGAGCTCATTGGATGTGGAATTCCACATCCAATTATTAACCACACTGCATACTTTTGACGGACCCCGCTACCCCAGAAACAAGAAATACCTAAAAAAATGTGATGATGATGTCATCATCACATTTTTTAGGTATTTGTTGTTTTCGGGCTAGCGAGGTCTGTTAAAAGCATGCAATGTGGGTACGCGTTGGATGTAGAATTAAATTCCACATCCAACGAGCCCTCTCACTTGAAATTTGAGTAAAAACACTGGGAGATATGTTGAAAATATGAACAAAAAAAAGTAGTGTTCTTTTATGACAAATATGTCAATTCAACCATTATGGTTGACTCGTTTTATTGAAATTCTGTTGATTCTTAAATTCCATCTCAAAAAAATTATTTTTGGCACGTTTTCTTATAAGGCCCATTTTAGACCCCAAATTTCCTCTAATGATCTCATGAATATTAGAATATATATATATTCCCAACCAATCCTTTGTTGTCAATCAAGGGTTCTGATTCTCTTCTTATGCAAAGTCTTGGGTCTTCTGATCAAACCAATCTTGTATCTCTAGTTTTGTTAGATGCCACAACATGTTTCCTTCTTATTTGCACTATGGTCCCAAAAATATAAGCATTTTTTGAGACTATCTTATCGATAGGGATTCACTTTGGAGATATTTCGACACCCATCAATGCAAACTCCGTAAACATCATCCCAGACAGGTTTTACACTATCCATCAACACCTGCAAACAAGATGCAGACTCACCCGAGATGTCTGAGGGAGGGATGAAGGAACCATGTTTTCGCAAAGGGAAGAGGTTTTTCTCAATATCTACTATTCTACTGCAACATCGGGTAAAGATCCAAGGTTTACTCTTTCTATTAACTAGATTTATTTACCCTCATGGATTACATTTTCATTTTACTCATATTTAGATTAACAAATACATGTTATCATCATAGTTTAGATATGCATAAAGACATCGACATATTAAAAACCAAGAAACCTTGAAATGCTTCGCATCATTCATATTTACCAATAAAACACAGAGATCACATTATTATAGATTTCACATCATTCAACATTCAACAAAGATAAGAAAAAAGGCTATATCACCAACATAATATTCATATTATCAATTCTAGAAATACATCACAAAACACCCTTTGGTTGATTATCCTCATACCAAAAAAAAATATGTTCCTCTGAAATAGATCCATAGAGAATAATTGATTACAATGTTGCTCATTCGATGATCTAAGATGATCTCCTCAATACCAAATGATTAAATGACTACACTTTTAACTCTATTTATAGACTTTCCAAGCCATTACAAAATGATCCACTTGACCAATATCCTAATTAACTTTGACCAAAATTTACTACCTTGTTGGGTTTTTCTTCCACCCAATTGACTCTTTCTTTTGTTTACGTCCTCCTTGTCGATGGAGGAAGCACACCTTGCACACCCTAACCCCTTTCCAATAAATGTATCCTACAAATATTCCCTTCCTCCAAGAAGGATTGATATTAGTCCGCTTTTCCTTTTGAATGTGTATGTACAATGGGAAACCAAATATTCTGAGATGGCCAATTTCTAGTTTCTCTCCTGAGAAATCCTCTTCAGGAGTCTTGTTATCGAGTAGTCGGTGAGGAGTATGGTTATGTACATACACATCTAACATTGATGCTTCTGTCCAAACATGCATCGGAGGATATTTTTCATGTAGCGTTACTTTCGTTTCTTCCATTATAATTTTGTTCTTTCAATCTACAACACCATTCTATTAAGGATTGTACAGAGTGCTCAAATCCTTGAATTCTTTCGAGGTGAATTCTCCGCCATTATCTAACCAAAGATTCTTGATATTCCTTTCAGCGTGGTTCTCAACCAAGGCTTTGAATTCCTTAAACTTGTTGAAGATTTCATTTTTCCCTTTCAAGAAATATATCAAATTTTTATGTGAGAAATCATCTATAAAGGAAAAATTCTATACATACCCACTTAGTGAGAGGATGACATGGGCCCACATACATCTGATTTTTCTCTCTCCAATATTGTTTTTGATTTGTTTTCACTGTTAGGAAATTCCTTTTTAGAATTTTTTTCCTTGTGCACATCCTTTGCAAACATATTAATGTTTTGGCTCAATTTATGGAAGTCCTTAAACTAGTTTTATTGCAATTGGTAGTGTTATGTATTGTACCTGTGCAATCCTTTGGTGTGATAGTTCACTTGTTTCTATTGATTCATGAACTATTGCTTGTCCAGGTTGTCCCTTCAACTTGTATAATCCTCCCTCTTTATCTCCAATTATCATTCAATCATAGTTTGTATTTCCTTTTGTCCACATGAGGAATTTTCCATCAACAAATGCAACTCTTATTCCCTTTATATCTAGTGTAGAGATCGAGAGATGATTCTTCTCCCATCCTGGAACATATAGCATGTCTTTCATCTTCAAATATTTTATGGAATCTAGCTTGTATGAAGCTTCTCCACTTCCTTTTATGGGGTAGTGATAATCATCCCCAAGTTTCACCTTGTGAGGTGATTCATGCTCAAATAGATGAAAAAATGACTCTTTGTATCCCGTCATATGTTTGGATTCCCCATTATCCACAAGCCAATCATTTCTTATGTGTGAGATATTTCTGGTGAGGTATGATATTAGGACATGCTGATGTATTTGTAACTTTGCAATGTATTCACTTGTATATTTCTTATTGTACCCTAATGAATATGTTATTTCCTTCGACCGGGAGAGTCATTAATATAATAAAGTCATGTAAATTCATTGAGGTTAACCCTCCATTGTAATTCGGGGCAATAGTCCCCACAATTGAGTTGTATTGTGGTTATTAGACTCTCCTAGAGAAGTCGGCCTTGTAGAGTAAATGTCAAGTGGAAAAAAAGTCTAAATAGACACCGTCACTCTCTATTTGAAACACACACTTACTCAACAATAGCGCATGAGTGAGAGAGGAGTAGCTTGCACAAGTGAGAGAGAGAAAAGTAGTTGGAGATCATCTTTATATTTTTGGTTTTTTACTTTTGTTATTGGTGCTCATTCTATCTTTGAGGAAGTTGTGTGATTTTTTCCTTTATGGTTTCCCTGAGGAAATTTTTTTTTTTCTATTGTCTCTTTTGATTATTGTTGTGCATGTTATTCTCTGAAATAAGATCCTTGATGATATAGATTAAATGATAAAAATATAGCATGGTATCAGAGCTAACCCCAGAAGAAGAAATTATGCAGCTACAGAAGCTAGGGATTCTTACTTATTAGGTCTCTCTGCATCTATCATCAGCAAAATGATGCCAGGATAACTCTCCATTGAAGGTAACATCTTTCTATCGAAGGAGAATCTGATTCTGAGTATTTTCAGTTTTTGACCTATCACTATTGTGGGAAATTAGGGATTTTCACAAAAGTGGAATTTTTGAGTAATCCCAACAAAAGATTGATATCCTCCTCAAAATTGAATTTTAGAGACCAATAAAGCCTTTTTTGGTTGGGTAGAACTCCAGGAAAGTCAAACCCCAATTTGACCCTGGACCAAAAAATTAGCACAATAAAATATCACTTCCAGATCCAGTTCGAGCATCTCAAATTGGTAAGATCTAAATATATTGTATTTGCAGTTGAGTTTATCATTAAAGATGTCTCGTCACATCAGTCTTGATGAAAATCTTAAAGTAACTGATAAATTCTGAGCATGGAAGTATAGGATTTCACTTGTTCTTGAAGAAAATGAATTGGACACCTACATAAGTGGAGAGGTTCCAGTTCCAGATGGAGATGAGGCTAAAGCCTTACACAAGAAGAAATTGGACAAGGATAGAAGGATTATTGTTGATTCTACCAAGGATCACCTTATACCACATGTGTCCTCCCTAAAGACACCTAAAGATATTTTTTATTCCTTGACGAAGCTATTTGAAGAAAAGAATATAAATCAGAAGTGGACATTGATAAATCAGTTGAAGAATGTACAGATATAGAATGCAGAGACCATATATTCATACTTTACAAGGGTCTCTTAAATCAAAGAACAACTTGAAGCTATGGAAGAAGAAGTAGATAATGGATAAATTGTTATGACGACCTTTAATGGTCTCCCTAGGTCATGGGACTCCTTTATTCAAGGGATTTGTGCTAGAAGAAAGTTAATCACTTTTAGTAGGATGTGGGAGGAATGATTACAAGAAGAAGCTAGAATAGTAGCTTCAAAAGAAAATATGAGAAATGAAGATCAAGCGCTCACAACACACACGAAGAAAATAAAAAGGGACCACCATCATCTCAAGAAAGGTAAGCATTCTCATCAGAACCAAAAAGATAACTCTAGAAGATCTAGCAAAGATCTATCTAAATTCAGATACTATACATGTGATGAGAAAGGACACTTCACCGGATATTGGCCTAGAAATAAAGGTGTTTATCACAATAAGAAGGACAAAAAAAGAAGACATCATTATCACACTGCAGAGGATGATGAACCTCCCAGGAAGAGAGTCAAAGAAGAAAGTGAATATTCTTCAAGCGATGAAGGGTATGTTTTGATTTATTCCCTCATGGGAACTATTACACATGGAAGCGATTTTTGGCTCATAGATAGTGGGGCTTCCAAACATATGACAGGATTCAAATAATCCTTTGTGAAACTATCCAAACATGAGTCACCCCACAAAGTGAAACTTGGGGATTATTAACATCATCCTATAAAAGGAAGTGGTGAAGATTCCTATAAGTTAGACTCTATAAATTCTATGAAGATGAAATATGTATTATTGTATCAGGACTAAAGAAGAATATTTTCTCCATATCTGCATTGAATGCAAAAGTTATGAGGATTGAATTTGCAGATTTCCAAATCCTTATGTGGTGAAAGGGAAATACTATATATGATGGAATAGTGATTGGAGTGCAAGAGGGAGGCATATACAAATTAAAGGTCCAACCATAACAAGCTTTGGTCCATGACTGAGTAGAGCCAAGTGAAATTTGGCATAGAAGGCTTGCACATGTGCACTAAAGGGAACTACCACTTGCAAGAAAAGCTATTGAAGGTATTCTAGAAATAAAAGAAAAGCATGAAGGCATTTACAAAGGATGTGTGAAGGGAAAGAAAATAAAGAAGGCATTTCCAAGTAGTGAGAGAAAAGCAAAAGGAATCTCGAAAATCATCCACTCTGATGTATGCGGTTTGATGTCATCCATTTCATTGAGTGTGTATGTATATTATGTTTCTTTCATTGATGATTTTGCCATGAAGACATGGATACATTTCTTGAAAAGCAATGATGAAATATTCATTAATTTCAAGGAATTAAAATCCTTCATTGAGAGCCACACAGAGAAGAAAATCAAGACCTTTCGATTAGACAATGGTAGAGGATTCATATCATATGAATTCAAGGAATTATGTAGAGAATCAAGGATTAAGAGGGAGTTTACCACTCCAGATAATCCACAACATAATGGGGTTGCAGAAAGGAATAATAGAACATCTATGGAAGCAATAATGGAAATGCTTCATGATCAAGATATTCCTATGCATCTATGGGAAAATGCTTCTAGGACAACTATGTATGTACAGAATCGTACTCCACATAGATTACTTGAGAACAAGATACCAAACAAAGTAATATATGGCAAGAAAGTATAATTCATCCATCTTAGAATATTTGGATTTCTAGTGTATATACACATTCCAAAACAAAAGAGGATGAAGTTAGATCATTCAGGAAAGAAGGGTATATTTGTGGGATATAGTGAAAGATCGAAGGCTTATAGAATATATTTCCCAAGATTCAAGAAGATTGACATGAGAAGGGATATGAAATTTGATGAAGAATCAGCTTACATCAAATCAAGAAAGAGACCTATTGAAGACCTTGAAGAAACAAAAGTACCCAGGATCCGAGATACATGTATGAATGAAGCAACTATAGAAGAAGATCAAGAAATGGAAGAATGTTAGGAACCTATAGATCCACCTTGTGAGAAGAATTCTTATAAGAGGAGACCAAAATGGGTACGAGAGGCTATCTAAGGTGCAGAGAGATATGGCACTCAAGAAAAAATGCATAGAGAAAGGAAGAGAACTAGGTCCTACTCCAGTTATGTAGCCCTACTATGTGACATCATCGATAAAGAACCTTCAAACTATGAAGAAGAGACATAAAATAAAGCATGGAAGGATACTATGATTGAGGAGTACCAATCAACAATGAAGAATGGTGTATGGGATGTGGTCTTGAGACCTGTAGGGAAGTCTGTTGTGACTTCCAAGTGGATCTACAAGATTAAGCATGTTGCATATGGCAGCATGGAGAAAATAAAGCAATATTTGTGGCACATGGATTCTCCCAAAAGGAAGGGATAGATTATGAAGAAAATTTTGCACCTATATCCAGATACACTTCCATCATATAAATACTTTATCTAGCTGTAGTGATGAAATGGAAGATACACCAGATGGATGTCAAGACCATATTATTGAATGGTGTAGTATAAGAGGAAGTGTACGTATAGAATCCACCTAGATTTAAGACACAAGATAGGAAGAATCATGTGTGAAAATTGAAGAAGGCCTTGTACAGTTTGAAATAGGAACCCAGGACGTGGTATGATAGGATTGATAGCTTCCTAACTAGTCTAGGATTTACCAAGAGTAAAGCAGATTCCAACCTTTACTACAAGGTTGAGGAAGGGAACCCAGTGATACTCCTGTTGTATGTAGATTAACTATTTGTAATAGGTGAGTATGGCTTGATTGCTGACAGAAAGAGGAATCTTTCTCCTGAGTTTGAAATGAAATACTTAGGTATTAGGCACTACCTTCTAGGCATGTAGGTGTGGAATAATGCAGATGGAATATCCCTTCGATAAGGGAAGTATGCACTAGAGATCCTGAAGAGGTTCATGATGATGGACTGCAAGGCCATGGTGACACCTATGTCATTGAACCTGAAACTATTGAGTTATGCTTCATCAGAGTCGGTTGATTCCATAATGTATCATCAGATGATTGGGTCCTTGATGTACCTAACAGATATGGGACTAGATATTTTCTTTCCAGTGAAAACATTAAGCCAGTTCCTAACGAATCCGAGACATGTTTACTTGATTACTGGAAAGCATATTCTGAGGTACCTAAAGGGTACAGTTGATTATGGGCTCAAGTATGAGGTGAATAAAAAAATTAACCTGGAGGGTTATGTGGATTCGAATTGGGAAGGCATTACCATTGATGGGAAGAGCACTTCGGGGGTGCTTCTTTAGTATGGGATCAGGTGTGGTCTCTTAGTTTAGAAGGAAGCAGTCTTGTGTTGCACTAAGAATAACCAAAGTAGAGTATGTCAGTGTGGCTGAGGAAGCTACTATCTGACCTGTTTGATCTCCAATTGGATGATACTTGTATATATGGAGACAACCAAAGTTATGTGAAGTTGTCAAAGAACCTGGTGTTCCATGACAAGTCTAAGAATATCTAGATAAAGTATCACTATATCATGGATATGGTGCAAAGAGGAGTAGTGAAGCTACAATATGTTGTGATGGATGAGCAGATAGCTGATGTGTTTACTAATCCATTAGCGAGAGTGAATTTCGAGTACTTCAGAGAGAATCTTGGTTTTCATCTAATCGAGGTTCCCTCCAAAGGGAAGTGATGTGTCTGGAAGATGTAGTGCCTTTCCAACATGGTGTCCAGCTGGGCCTCTCATGGTTGAATGTAAGTGTAGAGGATTTTTGACATAGTGGTAGGTTGGGCCTCCCATGGTCAAATGTAAGTGCAAATCCTTTCCGACATGGTGGCAAGCTGGGCCTCCCATGGTAACATGTAAGTTTTGAGCCTTTTCAACATGGTGGCAGGCTGGGCCTCCCCTGGCCGGATGTAAGTGAATATCCTTTCCAACATGGTGGCAATTTGGTACTGCTGTGGTTGGATGTAAGTGCTTATCCTTTCCAACATGGTGGTAGGATAGGCCTCCCATGGTCGGATGTAAGTGTAGAGCCTTTCCGATATGGTGGCAGGTTGGGCCTCCCATGGTTAGATGTAAGTGCTGAGCCTTTTCGACATGGTAGCAAGTTGGGCCTCCCATGGTTGGATGTAAGTGCAGAGCCTCTAGAATGTATTCACCTGTATATCTTATGTATTGTACCCCAATGTTTATTCCAGGAAGTGTCTGCAATGTATTAAAGTCATGTCATGCCCTGATGTAAGTGGATGTAACTTCAGAATGTACTCACCTGTATATATTATGTATTTTACCTCGATGTTTATTCCAAGAAGTGTCTGTAATGTATTAAAGTCATTTCATGCCCCGATGTTCCTATTGAGAGATTGAATAATGTAAACAATTCATGTCAAGTCATTGTGGGTAACCCTCCTATTGTTCAAGGGTTAAAGTCCCCGTAGTTGTGGGGCCCTGGGGTTATTAGACTATCCTAGAGAAGTCGACCATTGTGTTAAGGATAACCATCCTTGTTGGTCAGAGGGGAAAAGTCCCCATAAGTTGTGGGGCACTAGGGTTATTAGACTCTCCTAGCAATTTCATCTCTAGTAATTAATTGTTAAGTGAGGCCAACATGTTGGAGAGGACATTAAGTCAACAAAATAATATAAATAGAGAGTGAGCCTCTCTATTTATCACACACACACTCACTCACTGGGGTGCATGAGTGAGAGAGAAGAAGCTGGGATCATAGAATGAAACTACTACTGTCGGGAGATCATATTTATGTTTTCGGGTTTTACTTTTGGTGTTGATTGTATCTCTAAGGATGTTGCAGGTTTTCTCCTTTACAGCTTCCCCGAGGAAAATTCTTTGTGTCTCTTATATCTTGTGTTTATTGTTGTGCATGTTATTCTCTCAATTAAAGATCCTAAGATCATAATTCTAGTTTGAATGATAGAAATCTAACAGCTCACACAAGTGAGAGAGAGAGAGAACAAATGTCAGAGATCATCTTTGTATTTTTGGGTTTTTACTTTTTCTATTGGTGCTCATTCTATCTCTGAGGAAGTTGTGGGGTTTTCTCCTTTATGGTTTCCCCGAGGATAATTCTTTGTGTCTCTTGTCTCTTGTGATTATTGTTTTGAATGTTATTCTCTCAGATAAGATCCTTGATAATATAGATTAATGATAAAAAATTAATAGGACATACTCTTCATCACTTGAAGAATCATCTCTTTCTTTTCTGGATGTATAAACTATTGATGATTTATGAATGAATGGAATGTCATTAAAGTATATTATGGGTTTCATGTTCAGTACCTAAAAATTTGTGGCCATTGGGTCGAATTTCATAGCAATTGGAGCAAACTACACCTCATTTCCCCACTAAAAAACAAAAAAATACCTGTAATGTCCCCATTTTTAATAATTGCATAGCAGGAAAATTCCATCAATCCTACTAGTTCCCTAGGTTGGGTGAAAACATTTGGAAGTTAATAAGGGAGCTAATAAATGGTGATTATACATTAGAAGGATTAAATTTTATTTAATGAATTTAATTAAATGAATTCAAGTGAAAAATGAAATGTCTATGGAGAATGGAGACACGTGGAGACTATGGGGCCCACTAAAGCTAGAATTTCTATGTTAAATGGCATCCTCCTCTTGCAATCTCGAATATATGGGAAGACTAATGTTTTTGGATGGATTATAAGGTTTATATATTTTTCCATATACTTCATAGGTCAAATTTGGGATTAATTGTAACTTACATGGGGAGAGGAAGATCCAAATGGGAGTTTCATGGACACTTGGCTAGATTCCCCTTACATTTATGACATCTATGACATTGATGATGGAGATTCTATGAAATTTATGACACAGGTTAGATATGAAGGCTGAAATCTGACTCATATGAAATCTCAGGTCGAAATATACCATCCAATAGATCTCTCATGTGAGTTTTGGAATCCCAATGGGGTCCTACTCAAATTTGGGAAAGGTGGAAGGCTAGGAAAGAGGGGACACATGTCAATTCGTGAGCCCACACCCTAATTCAAATTGTATTGAGTTTATGGATGGATTGGTAACCTTATAAGGCTAATTATTTTTATAAATTATAGTAATCAACCAAGATAATGGACTTTTTATCATTTGGGAAAATTATTATTGTGAAGAGAGAAAGCTAGTGGATTACTAGTTCATGCCTTAGCCAATTTCAAGGGTGAAATATTACCATCCTAGTTGGTGTTTGGAGAGGACACTCAGGTATTTAATGGATATTTAATGGAGTATTATTTTCAGGTGTAATATACAGGGAATCTTTTGAATTCTTCTATTGCAACGCTTTCTCTCGACCATTTCCAGTTTTTATGGCATATTCTTGCTCATGGAGGGAGTGCGCTTTGTGTGAGCTATTGATATATTTGGGGAAGATTATAATGCTCCAATATTTTAATTTATTATGTAAATTATTTATATTTAAATTTCAGAAGAGTATAATGTCAAAATTCCAAAATATTTTATGTAAAAATGTTAAACAATGAAGAAATGGTACCATTTCCCCACTATCTTGTTGTGCACCCTTGTAATGCTAATGGTTTTGAATTGGGAGAGAATTTAGTTGTCCATTTATGATTATAAAAAGATAAAAATGATATTTTATTCATTATTATAAAGTATTAGGTATAAATATCAAACGGTTGTAAGGAAAAATGACTTTTAATGAGCAAACAACGACCATTTCCAATCTAATTTGATATATGCCATGGTAATGCTTCTTATTTCGGATGGAAGAATGTATATATGATAAATGTATGATGAATTCACTGGAATAATTGTGTATTTAAATTCTCAAGTTCATTAATTAAGCATTGGAATCTATTTTACTCATTTTTATTGCATTGGGAGAAGATTTGGTGCATTTTCCCCAAGGGTTGAAATTGTGATTTGGGAGCTGTTTTGGAAATGGTCATAATAGCCTGTATAAAATGAAACATGATGAAAATGAGAATTTAAAAAATTTCCTTACACATCACATTCCTCTTCATAAATTCAAGTGACTTTGGGACCATTTGAGAAGCCATTTCCGGTAATTACCCAGTGGGAATTGGAGCCCCAATTTGCTAGTAAAGACTCCTACTTTGAATAGAACATTACACAAGTTTTAAGAAGTAAATTAGGGGTAATAAAAAATACCTGAAAATAATTATTAATTTATATTATCATTCATGTACCTTTTGAAAAAAATTTGGAGCATTTGGGTCAATTTGAAGGTCTAGACATCAAAACTAGTTAAGGTCGAAATTGGGGAAAATGTGGAAAAAATGGTCATTTAATAAAATTTCAAAAAGGGACATTACAGTGGCATCAAATCATGATATTAGAAACTGATGTTTTTTTATATTTATGAGTACAATAATTTAGGTACCACCATTATATATCGAAACCAAAAGTGCTGTTGTTGAAGAGGAAAAAAAAAGTAGGAGAAGAAGACAAATGCTTGGGGAAACTATGAATAGGAATGAAAAGGGAACCTCATATATTGGTAAGAAGCATGTAAAAATAATGGAACCTATATTTCAAGACATGACCAAATTTGGGGAAAATATATTTATTTTAATAAAACCAAGCGATAACATTTATCAGTTTGCTTGAAGGAGCAAAAGGAAGAGACCCATGGACCACCACATTTTTAATAATTGCATAGCAGGAAAATTCCATCAATCCTACTAGTTCCCTAGGTTGGGTGGAAACATTGGGAAGTTAATAAGGGAGATAATAAATCATGTTTAGAAATTATAAGGAATAAATATTTATTTAATGGAGTTAATTAAATGAATTCAAGTGAAAAATGAAATGGCTATGGAGAATGGAGACACATGTAGACTATGGGGCCCACTAAACCTATAATTCCTATGTTAAATGGAATCCTCCTCTTGCAATATCAAATATATGGGAATCATAATGTTTTTGGATGTATTATAAGGTTAATATAATTTTCCATATACTTCATAGGTCGAATTGTAACTTACATGGGGAGAGAAAGAGCCAAATGGGAGTTTCATGGACACTTGGCTAAACTCCCCTTACATTTATAACATGTATGCCACTAATGATGGATATTCTATGATAGTTATTAAACAATAAAGATATGAAGGCTGAAATATGAAATATATGACATGTTAGGTCAAAATATACCATCCAAGAGAGATCTCATGTGATTTTTGGAAGCTCAATGAGATCCTACTCAAATTTGGGGAAGGTGGAAGGCTAGGAAAGAGGGGACACATGTCAATTCATGAGCCCACGCCCTACTTCGAATTGAATTGATTTTATGTATGGATTGGGAAACTTATAAGGCTAAGTATTATTATAAATTATAGGAATCAACCAAAAGAATGGCATTTTTATCATTTGTGAAAATTTTTATTATGAAGAGAGAGAGCTAGTGGATGACTAGTTCATGGCTTAGCCAATTTCAAGGGTGAAAGATTCCCATCCTAGTTGGTGTTTGGAGAGGCCACTCAGATATTTAAAAAAAATTCAATGGATTCATAATTTATAGGTTCAAGCTACAACAACTCGTGTACATATCAATTTTATCTTGTTCTTACTTTCATCTCAAGTTTTCTCACCATATTTCAGCTCTATGGAGTGAGGAACACTTGGTGAGATATTCATCTCTTTAAGGGAGATTATCTTTCTCCAGTATTTTTTATTCAGATGTAAATTATAATATATTTAATTTCATAAATATCTCAGGTCTAAATTACAATAAATATCATGTATTATTTCTCAATAATGAAGAAACAGTGTCATTTCCCCAGTACCTTGTTGTAAAATCTTGTAATCTTGATGGATTTAAATGGATGTATAAAATATTGATGATTTATGAATGAATGGAATTTATTTAAATTAAATTATTGGTTTCATATTCATTAAATGATAATTTGTGTCCATTGGGTCAAATTTCATAGCAATTGGAGCAAACTACACCTCATTTCCCAAAGGGTCCAAAACTAGTTTTTATATCTGATTGAAAGAATTAATAAAAGCCATGGGAGGTCGATTGGTTATGAATATGAGTCTTTGATAATGTATTATACACATCCCTTTATTCAATTTAATAATTTTATTGTTTTTCTACACTTTTGGGAATCCATTTCTACCACTTACCCCAGGTGGGATTTGAGCCCAAAATTGCTCGTAAAATTATCTATCTTGTTCAGAATTTAGTACAGACTTGAAAACGTGTTTGGAGGGAAATAATACATCAATTAACATAATAATCATTTTATTATATCATTTATACACCGTATCAAAATATTTGGAATCAATTGGGCTGATTTGGAGACCAATACACTAAAACTAGTCAAGAGCCAAAATTGTGAAAAAAATTGGAAAATTGGACATTTTGGTATAAATTTAAAAAATGGTCATTATAGTGGTATCAGAGCATGATCTTGGCACCTGATATGGTATGATATTTATGAGTATAATAATTCAGGTAACACCATTATATATTGAAACCAAAAGTGTTGTTGTTGAAGAGGAAAAAAAAAGTAGGAGAAGAAGGCAATTTTTGGGGGAAACTATGACTAGGGATGAAAAGGGAACCTTATATATTGGTAAGGAGAATATAAAAATTATGGAACATATATTTTAATACATGAAAAATAATATTATGAAATGATTCTTATTTTTGGTTGTCCAAAGTTTGGAAAAATACATTGATTATAAGAAAACCAACAGAAAAAATGCATCAGTTCGCTTGAAGGAGAAAAAGGAGGAGACCCATGAACCACCTAGTTATAAAATAGGTGAAGTAGAAGAAGTAGTACATGAAGAGGATAGAAATTCACACCCAAGTGTCTCTGAAAAATATGAAGAGACATCACATGAGTATGAAGAAGTGTCTATTGAAAATATTGAAGATCATTTCGAGACACCTTCTACCTTGGAAATGAAACAAAGAGCATCTATTGATGGATACTTGAACAATGAAGGAGTATTTACTAATGGGTTCCCACAAATATATGTTGGTGACATAGAGATAAGATTTCAAAATGTTTCTGAAATCAAAATTTCTAGTAAACAAGAAAATGAAGACCTTGTAGCATTTGAAGAAGAAACAAGATCAACTTCCCCGTCACCACTTGAGCTTGATGAAGTTGGTCCAAGCAAAAAGGAAGAAGATGAGGAGGTTCATTGCAAGAGCCTAATTTTCTTGAAGGATCCTCAAAGATGAATGAAAATAGTATACAAGAGGCCCTTAGCACACTCCATGACACTCAAGCATTGGTATCAAATTCTTGTTGGAGAGCTACCTCCTTGGAGGAGCCATCATTCCTTGAAGACCTGGAGAAGATTCAAAGAGCAATGTGCAACATCAAAGGTAATCTCATGTATTTTATTTTTTATAGAAAAAATTTCATTAATATTAGTGAATGTTTATATGAATCCTAATTGAAGAATAATTAAGTTATTCATAAGATCACAATTCAAAATGAACAACTTCTTGAAAAGTTGCAAGACACTTGTTTTTCCTCCTATGTTTCAGATTGTCAAATGGTAGATTGTTTGGAGGTTTCCCATGACATGGTGGATCATGAGAAATGTGGAAATTTGAATTTTTTCGATGTTTTTTAATATGAACTTGAATATATCCAAGCACTCGATGTGGTGGAAGAGGAACTTGAATTGTCTCTTGAAGAAGGTTATGCAATTTTTAATGAAGAGCACGATTCCTCTACATTGGAACCAATATATGACAAAGGTTGCCCACTTTTGAAGTAGTTGGATAATGCTACCCATATGGATACTTCCCATGATTAAACTTCTGCACTTTTTTATCATTTGAATGAGTTAGTTCATTCTCCTGCATCCTACAATTCCATGTTTGGAAGCATTAGTCTCAATGAAGTATAAGTGAAAGGGTTCTTTTTTATGGTGCCACATGAGGAGTATGGAACTCCTAGATTTACTTTTTATGATGATATGGTTGGAGAAAATTATTATTCACATTTTCATAAACATCCTTTGTTACATTGTGATGATACACATCTACATGGATGCACCTATCATATGCATTTGAGTCACTTGAAAACTCATGTTTTTTCTTGCTCAACACTTGGTTCATTTGATGTTGGAGGAACTTCATCTGACACTTGGATGAAGAGGGATATGATTGAGGAACATTATTATTGGCAATAACATCCTTTGTTATTTCATGATGGTATACATATTCATGATTTTATTGATGAGCCTTATTTGAGCCACTTGAAGTCTTCATGTTTTCCTTTCTCCTTACTTGGTTCAGATTTTGGTGGAGGTTCTTCATTCACTTCTTGGATATAAGAACACATGGATAATTATATTTATGCACATCATATATTTTTGGATCACCATTATGGGACATGGGATCCTCAATTATGTCATTGGATCATATTTCAGTGGTCATTTTAAGCTTGTGTGTATGGGCCACATGGTGATCTACTTGCTTGGATGTACAAGCACTTTCATGATTATTTGATGAGGTACCTTCTTGATGTACATTTGTATTATGTTGTTATGTAATTTCATGATCTATATTTTGTACTCATGATGTTTGGAAGGGTGCAATACCAGAAATGGGATCCTGAAATTGCTTTGTTTCATCTCACTTGGAGTAGCAGTTCGATTGTTTGTTTGAGAAAGCAAACCAACGTTCAGTTGTTTGAGTTCATTTTTGTAGAGCAGTGTTCATGTTTCCTATGTTGAGTACATTTAGAGAGAAGGATTCAATTTTCACATGCTTGGTGTTCATGGAATCTATTACGGAGAGAAATTCCTATGTCTTGGGGTACCACAACAGACAGCTTGACTCCATAAATCAATCCTTTCCAATATGCAATAGAATTAAAATGTCTAACACTAAAGGATCATACCTCATACCTTATTCTAGATGGTTTAAGTAGATCCCCATTGAGCTTTCAAACTTCAGATTGAATTGATAGATTACTTCCTCAACAACAAGTAAACAATACAAGCATTCTATATATCATGGTGTTAGATCTATTCTAGCATATATAATCAATAATGTACAAGCATTTGACATAATCCAATGGATAAAATATTTATTCAAACACACATTATTGGATAGAAAAAGATATTTCTATTAACATAAATAAGAGATTACAAGATACAACCTCTGACAGCACATCTGCGAACCGGAGAAACTAAATCCCCCACTTGGGCCTCCACCACTTCAATCCTCCATCACTAGATAGCAATCTCACAAGAAAAAGGCAAGCTTGGGAAGAACACAAAAGTGCTCCAAGGGACAAAGGGATGTAGAATCAAGAATAAGTTTCGACAACAGTGGACTATAGTTTCATTGCTCTCAATTATCTCTTATGCCTTCAATGTACCAAGGGGTTCCTTATATAGTTTTTCAAAGGGGTAATGAAAGGTCGAATCTGAGCGATCTCAAGGAATATGGAAGGCTAGGAGTCAAATGATTCGGATCCGTGTTAAGGAAAACTCCAAAAGGATTTGGATTTTGTACACATCCCAATGTATGCAGTTTTAGTGGTCAAACCCACGTATATACATGCTTATAAGTTTAAAAGTATCATGTATCATTTTTCACATCTTTCTAGGGATGATAAAGGAAACATCAAAGGACAAAAAGTGGTCCATGGGGTCTAAGGAGTCTACAATGGGACAGGGGAAGGCCATACAAATTGTGATTCACCTGGAGTGGTGAAATCAGCTATAACAAATGCCCCCTAATGTGTGAGGTCAGAGGGGTCATACGATGGCTAAAATACATTATACGTCCATCCCAGAAGTGGAGTGATGAAGAATCCCAAATGGAAGACCAGGCACCCAATCAACATAGTATAATAATACAACTCTCCACATAACTGCAAATACATATAGCAGTCCCGAATACATTAGAGTACAATGGGAATGAATAGGAATGATACAAGATATCACATAAGTGGTCATCGCCTTGTACAATATACATAGATCAGAATCTCCATGATGAAGATATACAAAGGACCATGATCTTCATAATGGCTGAATATATATAACAGGTCAAGATATCCATAGTGGCTGGAAATATCTGACACATACTGGAATCAATTCATGAGAGCTGAAATCTCATGAACACTGGCACAATCAAGGAGGTAGCATATAGGAGATGCCACCAATCTGGAAATTCTTCTACACAAACCACTATGAGTACATGTCCTAATATGTGAATAGAGGTGTCAAGGTCGAACATAGTAGTCCATTGTCTGATTACCAGTCATTGATGTATACCGTTAACAGATGCGAGATCACCCACCGATAATGAAAATGGGAATCAAGGTACTAGAGTGCAAACTAACAAGTGTGAATAGATGTGTTGAGGTTGAACACTTGAGAGGATATGTCGATCACGGGACATTGATGTATTCCCAAAGACTGTCAATGGTGAGAGAACCTACCACTAAAGACTCCAAGTCTCAAGGCACTCAAAATGACTCTAGATTCCAATCCCAGAATAAATGATCTGAAGTCGATGGGATGAAATCCGTTGGAAGGAGGGAATTAATGCATCCCCCATCATCCAACACGAGGTACTCAAAAAAGATGTATAATGTGGAAGGACTCGATCATAAGGTGCACATACCAGTAACTGTACCGAGAATGGCTGACATGCAAAGTCAAGATAACTGAGGAATGGTCGACACAAGCTTCAACTTCCTTCAAACAAGAGCATAACGGCATATGGTGACTGAATGAAGGTAGCATAGACTCGATATACAAACTAGGACATCTCTGTGACACAGGAGGCATTGACAGAGGCTCCATAGGGACTGGAAGCTTAACCAGTCAGTGGAGATAAACTCAGATAAACAAGTACAGCTCCTAAGTCAAACTATAACCCAACCAATGGATGTGATATACAGTGCTCTGTTCGAAGGCGACACGACTCGACAGCTGCCACAGATAACATCTTTCCTTGTCCGTCTTTTTGGTTTTTTGATTTTTTTTTAGACTTTTTCAGTTATTTCAAAAGATTGAAAAAATAATAAGATATCTTTATAGTTATAGACTAGGAGGAGACGAGTGTCATAAGGGAAAACAAACTAGTTCCAAGTAGTGGAATATACCTATGCTCAATGCAAGGATACATGTGTAGGATATTGACACTCAGGGAAAAATCCCCTCCCGGTAAAAAGGGAAACAAGCTACGAAGGATATAAAAAATGGCTCTGCATGGCTAGACATGAGGCAAGCTCAGGCTATATGGCTGAAGCGCAATGTCAGGGGAATCGGCATAAAGATTAATAAGGCAGGCAAAGCTCATGATAATGCATTCACAACTTGATATGAGGGAGTCCTAAGGGAAATAGGCCATCATAAGATCAAGAGGAGTATGAGGCTCTTGCGAAATGTCATGGCAGTACTATACAATGGACTCCCACACCCTAAAGGAGAAAATGTCGGCATGTGCACCAAATGCAAATAAGGTGCTAACTAGGGTACCCATGTAAGGTGAAGCTCTACCACCCATATCATGCCACTTCTAAAATAGCAAGAAGGTTCCGTGACATAACAAAGTGGTTCATACCTAAGTTCATGGTGATATGGTCATAAGGTCATGCAAAATGAAAATGGTGGTGAAAACTAACCTATATGCCATTTTAGACATGATACCTGAGATTGGCACGAACGGGTCAATCCAACGGCTGAAACGACACTGAAAAAGGTCCTCTACAACATGAAGTATGTCAAAAATGGTCCAAAATGGTTAGAAACTGTCAAAACTATAGGAAAGGGGGCAAAAATTTTCAAATTTTTGAAAAATTTCTATAAATAGTAAAAAAATTCAAAATATTATAAATCATTTGAAACTTTTACCCATTTGACCTCTAATTTTCAACAGTGAATTATAGGATATCCATCCAAAGGAATTCACTACCGTTTCTTCTAGGTATTTTCTCATGCTCTCGTCTTGCATTTTCATATAATTTTTATGAATTTCCATGGTGTAATCAAATTTCTAGGCCGACCCAAAATGAGCGCTATGGCCCACGTGGAAATCAAGATTTTTTCTGCGTATAGGGTTGGATATACATGGAAAACACCCTCAAACCCGCATACATACGTGGTTGTTTTGAAAACAGTCACGTATGAGGCCGTGCATATGGTTTTTTCAATAAACTAATGGGAAAATTTGCAATTTCTTGTGTAGGATGGTGCTAGAGTGGATAGAGCGTGAGCATGGTGAAGTAGAGGAAGCAGTGAGGGCTGATCCAATGGCTCAACAGGCTCTACGTGCATGCAGACTCTACAATTTTTGGTGTCTTGGTGGTTTGAGGGCCAAACCAGGACTATTATAGATGCTAGTAGACTATTGGGATCCAAACTTGGATTCCTTCCATATCGATGGGATGTCCCTCACCAGAGAGGTGGAGGACATATACTTCATTACAGGGCTTTCTAGACGAGGGGAGTTGGTGAACCTTCGTTCTTTTGGTGGGCTAGGTGGTGGCCTAACTATCGATGAGTACATTGCAATGTACTGTTATCTAGACACCGTGAAGGTGGGGAGTCAGGTCCCTACCAATGCTATACAGGTGCTGGGCCTAAAGGCCATACTTTTGACACTGGGCAAGATAGCTGGCTTAGCATCACTTCACCAGTCCTCATAGCCTCTGATGTTCTATGTAGTGGAGTGCATGAGACCCACTATTTACGACTGGAGTACTACACTACTGAGTAACATGAAACACCAACTCAGTGAGTGTAAGGCAGGTAGAGTGTGGAACTTCGGGTTCAACAATATCTTGAGCATTTTTTTCTTCGAGCGTGTTCTAGGATTGAGCCCTAGAGTGGACGTTCCTCTCCACAGGGTTCGAGATCCGGCCCAACGATGTTGGGAAGATGCTATGCGTAGACTGGGGGGTGGTAGGGTTTCCAACCCATATCCAGCTAACTTCTTTCCATGGTGGCAATGACAGATAGTTTCCATCGATGACTACCCCTATGCAGGGATAGATTTTTGGGGGACCCGGAGATGCCGCTACCACTAGGATCGGCATATGGTGACATAGGTGATGAATCTCAACCCTCTCTTTTTAAATTTTTTGAGTTATTTAATTTTTTTGTGTTTTCTTGATTATATGGAATCAAAAAGACATGTTTTTGCATGACAATACATAGTGACATCTACCATTTGTGTTCAGATGTGGGACCATGGCGACCAGAAGGCTTCCCTCATCATAGACAGAGGGGAAGAGGAGATGACATCACGGGTGTGGATGCAGAGAAAACGCTCCAGAGCATTCATAGCAACTTTGTGAGAATAACTCATAGAGTTCCTATGGCACAAGTCAAGGACTTGCCTGAGGCTATGTAGTGGTAGGTGGTGGGTGTGCCACACGCATTGGTGTGATTATTTCGACGGCTAGCTAGAGCCATAGTGACCTTCCATGATCACAACCCTCCTCCTCCTCCACAATATTAGACTCTTGGGAGTGTATAAATTTTTTACTACCGTGTATTATATGTCGGCGGCTCAAAAGCCCCAATTTTGTATTATGACACTATGTATTCTCACATTTTTGGATGTATATAAAAAGTTTTATGGTGATCGGTTTATTTATTTACATGAGTAAAAATTGCGTTTTTGATTAATTTATTGTGAATGAAACAAATGGCAATCTAACACGTAGTTAGCATATGATTCAGTAACTTGATAATTATTTCTTGGAATGTGAATATATATTATGCTGTCAAATTTTCATTTTAACAATCTCACACGTAAGAGTCTTCTTAATAACGTCAGATCTCTAACATGGTACAAACCATTGAGCTGTGACACTACTAACTCTGAATCAAGACGTACCTCAAGAGAGAAAACACCATGCAAAATGGCATCCCATAGAATCTCGATAACAACACTATATTCAGCAACATTATTGGAAGATGGCTGTAGACATACACCTCCTGAAGACAGTACCTAACCCATATGAGTATAAATCACCCAAGCAGCAGAGGCTGAGTCTTGAGTGTTACGGCTTGCACCATCCGCGAATCCTATGTAGGTGGAATATTCCATTGACATCTTCCAAAATAAACAGAAACTAATCACAAACCCGATCATGATAAGAGAAAGACCTAACTATGCAAAACTGTACACTAATATACAATAAGCAGCCTTGGCTGAAAATCATGCATAGTACTTCTTAAGATAGAGCCCATTTCTAGGCTCCGCCAAGGCCATGCCTTCATAATCCACTAACTCATAGGCACCCTTCTCTAACACGCACTTGACTACATAAGGACCATGCCACATAGGATTAAATTTCCCTGCCCCCAAGGGTTCTTTCATTTGATCCCACAAAAGAACCAAGTCTCCTTCCCTAAATTCCCTTGGATGGACAGACTTATTATACTAGGCCTTTACGCAACGCTTATTAACCTCTAGATCCACCAAGGCATCTCGACGCTGCTCATCAAGTTGCTCAAAGTGAACCAAACGCCCCTCCAGAGGTGAAGTGTTCGCTAAGAGTTCCACAGCTAGCTTCAACGAAGGAATCTCGCATTCAACTGGAAATATCGACTCAACTCCATGTACTAATTGATAGGTAGAAAAACCAGTGGCAGTCTAAACAGCGGTTCGATATGCCCACAAAGCAGGATATAACATGATGTGCCAATTGTTCTTTCTTTGTACAATGGTTCACTGGAGAATGGATTTGAGTGATTTATTCACTGCCTCTACCTGTCCATTTGCTTAAGGATAGTAAGAAAAGGAATGCTCTTGCTTATACCCTAACTTTGATGCCAACTCTTCCATCATATGGTTCTGAAAGTGCGAGCCATGGTCAGTGACAAGCTCTTTTGGAATCCCGAACTGAGTAATAATTTGGTTGAATACAAAGTGGGAAGCTATCTCACCATTAGATTTTATTGTAGGCATAGCCTCAACCCATTTCGTGAAGTAATCAATAGCCACTATAATATGATGGTGCCCCCCAGCTGAAGTTGCATTACAATCCATAAAATCAAGCCCCCACTTAGTGAAGGGACCAACGGTGATAATGGGATGTAATGGGGTAGGTTTTGAGCGCATATTACGTATGAACACCTGGCAATGGTGGCACCTCTTGACCGCATCAACACAATCCTTAAAGATCGACGGCTAGAAATAACCCGCTCTCAAAATCTTTTGAGATGTAGAAAGCCCAGATAAATGACCACCACACGCCCCTCCATGGAAATCATTCAGCACTACCTCAGCCTCCTCAAGAGTTAAACAACGTCGTAAAATGGAATCTACCCCATAGTGGTACAAGGTGTTATCCACTATAAATTAGTTCTTAGAGACGTGACGTAATCGTTGTCATTCATCTCATGAGAGGTGATTAGGGGTCTTCTGTGTTTGCAAATATATTATGATATTCCCATACCATGGGTCTAACATTGAGATTAAGAAGATGTGTTCATCGACAAACGTATCTTCACAAACTAACTCCTCAGCCTCGCTCAGGAAATCTGATATAAGCACTGCAAAGATTAAATATTTCTTTGATTTTGCCGAAACAAACTCGAGATCGAATTCTTGTAGAATGAGAATCCATTTATTATATTTTCCCCCAATCATCCTTCTGGTGAGGATGAATTGAAATGGATTGACATGGGCCACTACCAAGGTCTGGCGAAGGAGAATATAATGTCTCAACTGCTGAACTGCATGTACTGTAACTAAAGCAAGCTTCTCAACATGAGAATAATGAATCTCTATGTCAATAAGGTTCCAGCTCAGATAATATATGACATGCTATTGAAGCTCCTCATCCTCCTAAACCAAAATCATACCAATCGTCTCTAAGGACATAGCCACATATAATAGAAAGTCACAGCTATAATCTGGGGGAATAATCACTAGGGCCGATGCTAGGGCTCGCTTGAGTGCATCAAAGGACTCCTGGGCTCGCTCATGCCAATAAAAGGGGGTGTCCTTCTTCAAGAGATGCATGAAGCCTCTATTCAAATTGCAAAGTTGACAACAAATATTCGTAAGAAGTTTTCCATGCCTTGCAAACACTAAAGATGACGAATATTTTTCGGTGGAGACAACTGAAGTATTGCCTCAACCTTCAAAGGGTCGACTCTTATACCCTCTTTAGAAATGATGAATCCTAACAAATGACCTGACTTCACACAAAAGATGCACTTATGAGGGTTTAATCGAACTGAATAGTGCCAGCATATTTCGAATACCAATCTCAAGTGATAGGTATGACACATCCTCATACAAGAATGAGAAGCGAGGTCATCCAAAAATACTTCAATAATTGACTTGAGATCGTGAAAGATCAAGGTCATCGCTCGCTAAAACGTAGCTCCGGTGTTTTTAAGGCCGAAAGGCATTTTTCGATATGCAAATGTTCCCTAAGGACAGATAAATGCAGTCTTATGTTGGTCCTCAGGTTTAATCTATATCCGATTATATCCAGAAAATCCATAGATGAAGGAGAACACCTCGCTACCCACACTCATCCAAAATCTAATGAATAAATCATGTGGGGAATTTGTCCTTAGGATAGGCACGATTCAAATCACATAAATCAGTAAATATTCAAATCGCTCCCTACTTCTTATCCACTGGAATAGGGTTTGAAACCCACTCCATCAAGGGAATGGGATAAATGAAACCATCTTTCAATAGCTTCTCTATCTTTTCCTTAATGGTGGGTTCTTTCCTAGGATTCACTGCGCATAAACGCTGTCGAACAGGCTTAGAGTTGGGGTAAGTCTTAATCTTGTGTTCGAGAATCCAAGGGTCAATACTTGGCATCTTGTTGTAAGACCAAGAAATATCATGGAATTCCTTAAGTAGCTCGGTATATTCAAGAATCTCAGCATGGGAACATTCCACCCCAATATAGACATTCTCTATCGTGCCAAGATTGCGAGATATGTTGATAGGAATCGTTGAAGATATGTTTGTCATGTTTCCATCAGCCATCTGACCAAGAGAGCTTAATGGAACCATAGGACTACAAACTCTCTGACTAAGAACCACCCTAAAATCCTCACACTCCAAGTGGTCAAGATCTGGAAGAAAGTACGATCTATGATGGAGTTCCTCCCATTGTGGCTCATAGCCTCGATAATCACTTCATCTAAAGGGAAAACCATATCAAGGCAGTCGTGCGCCTGAGAAGACTATACAGCCCATGCCGATAGCACATAAGGGTACTCCCCCTCTATCCGTGAAGACGAAGGACTAGGCTCTGTAGCACACTTGAGATTAGCTTGATAAGCTATCATAACTGTAGGCAATGGTACATCAGTCACGATGGGCTCAATCGAAGTACTCGGCATAGGAAGAATCCAAGGATCTTCCATATGACTCGTGCGAAAGGAAACTGATCTCATAGATGTCGAAGCCTCATCAAAACCAGATCGTACCATGAGGATCAGTGCAAGACAACTAAATCTCCCCATAAGGGATGGATACAATCCTACACCCACACTCCTAGTTGCCGGCTGAGAATGTTCAACGATTGGGATCAAAGCTCCCAAAGATGCAGTAACAGATGGATTCTTGAATGTCATTTGATCAATCGTTACGATCTTCCTGTTATGTGGAAAGCATACAATGTGGAACAAGGAAGAAGCAACAGCTTGCATACTATACATCCAGTTCCTACCCAGCAAGAGATTGTAGTCAAGGGGTGCATCAACCACCTCAACCTCTATCGCAATGATCTTCCCTCCCAAACGAACCTTAAGGGAAGGAAGGATACCGTGCGGCCTAAAAGATCTCCCATCAAACGCAGTTAACATGGTCACTGATTTAGACAGCTCAGGGGAACCCAGACCCTTCCATTAGGCTAAATACATCACAGAAGCAACAACACCCTCATCAATCACAGTATGCTTGATGATCATATTAAGACATTCTACATGCACCAAAAGAGACACATAGTAGGGCAAGCGAGGCTAAAGTCCTGCGGTTTCAAATTTAATCATGGAGGAAGAATCATCAACGTTCACACCAAGGGAAGAAAGAAATGCCTTCCTTTGTGAAGGACAACTCTAAATCACTTCCAATGCAGACATCGCACAAGGAGTATGGCCCAAATCCTCAACAATTGAATAATTCTGGGTGGCTCGGGCATTTGGATTATGCCCCGAACGCTTAAGGACTCCGTTAGGAATGCAAGGTGCAACCTCAGGTTTATCCACAAGTTTCTCAATACGCAAAGGGGACCCTATTGGATCATGTTCTTTTCCTGGGATGGATTGTGACGAACTATAATCTTTCGCACGGATCACAACTTTGGTAGCGTGGACCATGTTAATGCACCCACAACCACTAGTCTCCGACGGATCATGATCATCACCAAACTAGTCATGGGACTTCGAGTTCATATTTTAATTATGCAGTAAAGGGTTAGTTAGCACAGCTGGGCCCTATGCCAAGAATCTCAAAGCTTCCTCAATACGAGGGCACAAGCAAGTGAGGTGATCGTCCTTACATAACTTGCAAGGGAACTTAACCTTACGTTTAGCTTGCTTGTCCCTCCCAGCATTCTGACCATTCTTGTCATTATTACTAGCATTCTCGTTCTTATTCCCACCCTTACAATTATTTTTACCCTTTTTCTATTCCGTCCAGGCTGCTAGTTACCCTTCTGGTCTGACGATTGCACAGAAAGTACATTCATTGTTTGGGTGGGTTGAGATGAATCCGTATCTTGTCCTGAAGCAGATTGGTTGATTGACAATTGAATAACTTGTTTTGCAACCGAATCTGCTGGTTTCACACTTGCACAACCCACAATGCCATCAGCATGTGGTCCAGGTTTGACTTTGGGGTCAAAACTAGAACGCGGAGCATTGGGTATAATCTCATACAACAAACTGGACTGAGCATAGATCAAGTCCAGTTCCTAATCGCTTCTTCCTCATTCTGCACTCTGAATGTAGAGACATCCTTCGCTATATATGGCAATAACGACTTGAGGAACCACTTGAGGAGGAATTCTGGTGGTATAAAAACTTTCATTAACCACTTTTTTCTATGCCACTCTTGAATATGATCAGATATATGTGTGGATTTATCTTGCCGAAATGTCAACAAGAGCTCAGTACCAACGTCATAACGCACTGTTAGTTGGAAGTGATTAAGAAAAGTCATTGCAAGGTCCTCAAACAAAGCAAAAGCACCCCTAGGCAACTCTATATACCATTTCATGGTAGGCCCTGTGAGGGTGCGTTGAAGTAGTCTCAAGCAGATTCAGTCCTGATGTAAGGAATTCAAAGAGCACCATTGGTTAAACGTAGTAACGTGTTCGCTTGGATCCTCTCCCAATTTGCCTTCGAACTTAGGTATGTCTAAAGGATACTTAGTAGGGACAGCCTACCAACACTAGTGGAAAATGAGAGATTAGTGACCAAAAAAATGACCAAAATGCGCATATCAATGACCACTTTTGGTTTGGTGATCGCTGGTGGCTAATTTGCGGTCTTTTATTACATGACCAAAATTGGTCATTTTTATTTTGGTCATTTATAG